>SJOL01006393.1:368209-448322 GCA_004794785.1 Opisthorchis felineus | reverse complement strand
GCCCTCTGGCATTATTTTGCGCAGGTTGATGGATTATCGGAAGAGACAGATTCGTGAGAATCAAGCTGGGTTTCGCCCTGGTCGAGGATGTATCCACCATATCTTTACCTTGAGACAAATTTTCGAACAGCGCCACTCCTTAAGATATCCCACGTTGGTCGTTTTTCTTGATTTGAAAGCCGCTTTTGATTCTGTCGATCGTCAGCAACTTTGGCAGAGTCTGGCGATCAAATGTGTCCCTGTAAAATTGCTATCCCTTATGAGGGCACTGTATGCGAAATCCTGTGGGCGCGTACGAGTATACGGGAAGCTCTCGCCTAAGTTCGCCACGTTCTGTGGGGTAAGACAAGGCTGTCCTCTTTCCCCTTTCCTCTTCAACTTTGTTGTTGATATGCTGCTTGAAATTTCTCTGCCTGCCTCTGAAACCTCGGGAGTCGAAATGCTCTCGAGACGTTCCCCCACAGACACTCAGTATGCAGACGATATTGCTCTCCTTGGTTCAGATCCCTTCCAAGTGCGGACGATTTTAAATAACCTAAATAACTCTGCCGCACGGTTTGGCATGCGCTTCACACCTGCAAATTGTAAAGTGCTGCTACAAGACTGGGTGGGATCAAACCCACACCTCATACTTGCAGGCGAGCCAATCGACGTGGTAGATAGATTTGTTTACCTGGGCAGCTGTATAATTTCCGGTGGACTGGCTGGAGATGAGATTATTTCTCGAATTGGAAAGGCCAGAGCAGCTTTTGCCAATCTGCGACACCAATGACGCCGGCGTGACGTGAGGTTGTCTGTCTAGGGAAGAGATCACACTGCGGTGGTGTAATCTATACTGCTTTATGGATCAGAGACGTGGCCCCTACGCGCAGAGGACATACGGAAGATGTCAGTGTTCGATCATCGGTGCCTGCGAAACATTGGTCAGGTCTGGCGGGGAACATCGTATTAGTAATGCCGAGGTACGCCAGGCTGTTTTAGGAAGAAGGAACTCTCCCGCGATGGATGGATTACTCACGCTTCATAGGCTGCGCTGGTTGAGACATGTACTCCGCATGCCAGAAGATCATCTGCCTCGCAGAGCTCTTTTCGCCCAGCCCTGTGCTGAGTGGAAGCGACCGAGAGGTGGACAGTGTATGACGTGGCAACGAAGTACGAAAACTCTAGCCAGTAAACTTAGTCGGGTGGGCAACTGCCACCTCTCTGGATGGGGACCCAGGGACTCAAATCATCAGTGGTTAATGACATTGGCAGAAATGGCCCAATCGCGTAGTCAGTGGCACTCATGCATCAAAGCTATCGCCTTCAATGCGTAGCTACCCAATTTCCGAACAAACTGAACATGCCTCCAAGGCTTGGTTGTATGTTTCACACTCCCGTTTTCCGGTGATCGAAACTGTGGCAGCTGGAACCAATGTGCCTATGGTACACGGTTTATAGCTGATAAATTGAATTGAACTGACGACGCACGAGACACAAGAATTTATTCGGCCGCCACCGGTCATCAACTTGAATAAGTTCGCCACATTTTGCGTCGTTTTGTGGTTCAGCAATTTTTCAACAGTTTTTCCGCACAATTTATCCTGTGTTTCTGGAATTTAATTTAATCCAACTTGGCAGTAACTGGCATCAGTCAGATACCAACCATAAATGTTGGGACTTTAATTTGTTTTACATGACCACTCAATTAAACTTTTCACTTGATGAGTAAAATGCATATAAATAAAAAGTATCATTTAGGCTAAATCTGTGAAACAAGAAGAACGGCTGGCGCAGGTATAGCTAGAGAACCGTCTGTACAAATGGAGAGGTGGACAAGATGATTTCATGTGAAGGTGAAAAGGAAACGAACAATTATGTGTGTGTGCATGTCGAGAACCCCTACAACCACAATGTGTCCACGGAGACAGGCCCAGCACTGTTTTTCCCCGACGTTGCATTCAAGGATTTTCAAGTTGTTTTTGCTTAATAGCCTGACCAACATGCTGAGTTATTTGTTTGGTACCAGTCAGTCGCCCGACAGACGATAAAGATAAACGGTGGGAAATAACAGGCGAGAATGGGAAGGAGAAGCATAAGGTTCAAACAATGAGGAAATGGGTATTTAAATGGAAATAAAAACAGATTGCAGGATCTCACCCTATGCATGCATCTGCAGATGCGCTTATACGAATATCACTCTTCAATTTGAAACGCTGCCTACTTCTCATGCATCTCGATGGAACTGATTAAAACGCATATTGCAATATGCTACGTTTTCTTTCCTTATCGTCACTCACGGAAGCACACTAAGCATAGGAAATGAGTAGTATAAACAATGGTGATCGGTTGATTTCTTCAGACCGCCTGAATAACGCCAGGATAACCAACATTTCTTGTATGCATGGTCGGGATTGGTGTGGTTTGATTGCTAAAACTTCGCGGTTTGTGTTGCGCTGCAAGATTCAAAATGATTCAACCGGACGAATCGGATAGCCGACAACTAAAAAATGTTCGGTCATCGGTGATACAGGATGACGATTTCTGTCATGAAACATTCAGGAATACAACATTCTTAACATGTCATCACGCGTTCCAAGACGTCTATCGGCGCTGTCAATATAGGCATCTCCACAACTGTGTGCGAATTCGAAGACTACATGGCTACCTTTTTACAGAGCAATGCCTCTAGTGGTCTGTGCCACACGACCCGGCTGCAGTACATACACGTCTTAAAGCCGAACACGACTTGTGCCTCAGGGAGACACCTTCGAAGTTAAGGAGTAAGTGTCTTTCCCGTTCGCTAAACTAGTCCGACTGAGTATTGGTTCTGAGTCAGTATTGATAGGCATTTTTGAGCACGGCTTTATTCCCAACATTTTCTGTACTCTTTACCTTATTGAAACCCGAAGAAAAAAGACAGGTTTTAGCGGAACTGTCAGCTCAGCCAAATAATGTTTGAGACTAATTGAAAAGTCATCGAGCTAAATCTGGGTAGCTGGGAAAGTTTCAGTTGACGTAAAATTCACTATTCAATAATTGGTTACTTTCATAGGAATCATAGTGCACCTACTTCTTGGAAGTCCTCATAGTAGTCCAACGGCAACACATCGACAGCCTCGTATAGGATGCTTAGCCGCAACTGTGGAATGGGTGATTGCGCGAGCGAAAATACATTGTTCTTCAGCAAATATGTCGGTGAGTTACTGGCAGATGAGCACTTCGCGATGGACGTTTCAGTCTGCTTTGCAGGGCAACCTTCCGCTGTTGTGGATAGACCTGCCACCCATGACCGTTTCTTTTTCCCTGAAGATTTTAGCTTTTCTGTTGGGTTGGTTTCTGTCTCGTAATAGTCCATATTCGATGGATTTGGACGAAAACATGTTACGGGCATCGAACGTTTGCGGAACCGGGCTCCACCAGGAGATCCGGTGACGGAGTTCAGCCGTCTTGGTTCGATGGCGTTTCCGCCGCATCCTAATTCTTGCCAGTTGTTGGAATTGACGATGTGTAATGTGTCGTATGGGGATCGCATGGGTAACCATTTTTGCTGTTCTGACGACTGCGATAGATCCGATATTGGGATGGTGACAAAAGCTGAAAAGTAATCAGCACTTCGTGTAAACAAGTGGGGGAAACCAAAGCACCGCTTTGGTAAGGTTTATCAGGAAGGCAGGAAAAGAACACGATGGATGCTGACAGGGCGAAAATGGAATCCAACTCACAATACAAGCACTAATTTTCAGGTCACAGGAGCGACAATTCACCGTTGGCGACTTTAGTGGCTTAAACCTCGTAAGTTATAGCGCGCAGGACTATTCGTGCAACGAGCTATTCGGTTGAGGGCATGTTCCACCTTCATAAAGTAACAAAGTAGTTCGTAGCACGATGCCGTAAAATAATTATGGCGGATACCTGATGTTATCATTGGCAAATATTGGAATGACTTCTGAAAAAGTTTACCAAGAGGTAGTCTCCCTGTTTCACTATCTAAAATGGATCAAGCTTGACCATAAAGATATCAGCCAGTGTCACTTTTAGAGGACTTCCAATGACGACTCCGTCCAGGCGTGTAAAGCCCCTTTATTAAAAAAAACATCCGATAGTCTTCGTACTGTTTAAGATAAGGTTCTAAGAACCGGGATAAGTTGGAGAGTAAAATATTTATTTATACTGTATTGCATTTGTATTCGACATTTCCCATGAGAGTGACACTCTCAGTACAGTATGGTAAGAGTTCGTTAATCACGTTTTCATAAGCATAAATTTTGCAAGTTTGAGAATATCCATAAACCGTTCGGCTAGTTCGTGATATGTTGAATCATTAAGAGTTATTGGGCGAACTCATACATTCTGTCAATTGATCTCTGGTTATCCATATGAGTGCGGTGCATGAGAATCAGCAATTTTAAAGTGACCAAATTCAATTTAGGAGGTTGACTCATATGGTAAGCACCAAGGGGTAATTTGTTTTCCCACGGTTGTCTGTCTGTGAGGTACTTCGTTTCCTCGGGCAGCTTGATCTTTTTACCAAGGACAACAGTATCGGACCTTTTGTCTGAATTTAATATTTTATTGCCCTCATTAATCTTCGCATCCCGCGGGAATCCTAGATTTTATAGATTAAATATCCGCTTTTGGCAGATCGCTTCAAACTACTTCCTCTTCTTAAGGGATGTCGTTGGTAGTTCCAGAAGTTGAATAGAAGTTTTCTGAACATCGGTCTCCACGTTTCCATGATCGATCCCGTGGGGAGATATTTTAAAGTTTAGCTAAAAAAGAGAGCTTCGAGGTGGACCCTCTTCAAATTAACTCTTGACAGACCTGCCAAGTTCCAAGCGCACAATGCTTGAAGAAATTGAAGAGAACTATTGTTAGACGACACCCATAATAACTAATGAACACGTTAAACCAGGACATAACTTGTGACAGAAATATTTCGATGGTATTTTACTCATCAAGAACAGAAACAGGCAGGCTGAACAGTAACACTTTTCACAAAACGATTTTTCAACTGAGGTTGCAAAATAGGAGCCTCCTTTTTGGACAATCTGATCAAAAGAACTATCAACTGCTGCATGCCTCACTCAGACTAGACAGTGCTTGGAATTTGTTATATCTGACTGCTGTTCCCGCTCCACTGCCTGGTGCCAGAAAAAGACTCCCCGATTAGGAACACAACAGCTTTATTGTAACAAGCGAATGCGTGCGAGTGCAAAATTTACAACGGCCCCGCGCTATTTAAAGGGCATTTTCTGACATTGATCCAGGCTCTCTGATAGGTGTTTAGTGAACATCCATCAACATCGATCGTGCTTCTATGAAATGCCTGAACGCTGATCACATTTGGTCGTGCTTCTGTGGCGTGCCTGAACACTCATCGGCTTTTACTGAGTTGATTTAATGATTGATTGGCCTGGATGCTTGCCGGCTTTTCTATTGAGATTTTGGTGAAGTTTTAGGGCCTCAGTAGGTTCCGGGCGTTCTGGGGTTAATTTTAGAAATCTGACCTTCCTGACAGAATTTATGAACCTCTCTCCGGCACAGCACATACATGCGTTGGCCTTCACGGTATTTGAAAGAGTCAAACAGATTTGACCCAGCATTCCATCGTGGCAGAAACCGGATCACCCAAACAAAATCTCTGCTCGCCTCGGAGAAGAACGTCGGAAATCACGATACCGAATAAGTACACTGATATTCCTCACGCTGGTTCCCAATGAAATTAGCCTATATAAAGGGCAGTAAATGTATCTCTATGTCGGACCGACAATACCAGACGACAGTATGCGAATGCCTGCGGGGGCTATACCATTCCGCAATCAAAATGCTAACATCGGTTTGACCTAAGAGTCTTTACACTCACCACATTACCAGCGGTTACTCTCATACCCACCTTAGTATAGCTAAAGGGGGAACTGGAATGCGATGAAAATAGCAGGTCCTCCCTCAAAAAACTTCATGGAACATCAAATGACCCCGGATGAGCTCCGATCAAATCAGCGGTTGCCAGGCTTCTAATTGATACAGGACGCAGGCTGAAATCCATTCATTGTTTTCTGCCTAAGCAGAAGCACGTAGAGTGAAAACCTTGGCAACCATCCTGAGCCTGTCCTTTAGGCTCAGAAAAGCCTACGGGTAATCAAGAGACCCTTTTGTTTTATTACTTGGTTACGCTGTTTGAAATGGGAACATGCAGATAAATATCAGGAACAGATCGTGGACCGTTGAATACTGGGTCCAGTAAACAAGTCTTTTCTGATTGACTTCCAGCTCTGGTGATCAGTGAACTAACGGAACCAATGGATAAACTGCGTGTTGAGACCAGCGGCCAGCGCTAAGGGACAATCACGTCATTTTCCCTTGTTTTTTTTACCATTTGGCTTTTCTTAGTAGTGGCGTTGCGCTTTACCGATAAATTTCATTCCCTTGCGACAATATTCTGCTTTATTCAAGTGGACTGACATGCCAGTGAAGCAGTGAAGCGCCAGTGTTCTGTGACTTTATCAGGTGAGTGAGAGAGCATACGTAATGCTTTCCAAATTATCATGCTGCGGACAGTTTCCCCCATAACAAACCGCCTGATCTCGCAAACCTAAATAAACCGGTCATCCTGCGGCGCTGACTGCGGCAATTAACCAAAGCCGACTGCCAATCACACAGCCATATTAAAAAATTTGCACTACACTTCTACGGATGATCAGGGAATTGGTGGATGCAATAAATCTTCGGTGTAAATGGACATTTTGTGGACTACTCAAATCCTAGGGAGTTGAAACCTGAGTGCGGAAGCTATATGGAGTTAACCCATATATATATATATATATATATATGCTTTTTCTATATATATGCTATATATATATATGCTATATATATGCTATATATATATATATATATATATATATATATATATATATATATATAAACGTCTTAGGAGGATTCACTCTGGTAGTTGAACTCATATTTGTTCAAGTGCGATTCAGAGTCGTATATGCCGGCGGACGTCAGAATTAGGCATTTCTCTCCTACCATAAATGTTACCAGGTGAGCCCCGAGGTTGCATATAAGGAAATGTTCGCATAAGCATTTTATGAATGATGAGAAAACCCAAACGACCTCTTCAGTGTCAAGGATCAGGAATATCTGGTAATGATACTGGAGACCAGGACTGAATGAGAAACAAAAATTTAGAATAAGAATGTAACCTGGTATAATATTAATGGATTGATGAATTAGCATATCTACCATACACAGGCAATGTTAATGATGATTTGTTTCATCCTAATCAAGTTCTACTTTGTTTTTTGTAACGGCTCGGTGCCTCTAGAGGGCACTTAATAGACCCATATTTCGGTATATTTTACATAATCAAACCAATGATAGCTCTGTCTGTTATGACCTCGTACAAATAGCATGAATGGAACTAATTCTCCAAAGCAGATTTCGTAAGCCGGCAGAAATAACTCAGCTCAAGTGGCTTGTGAGAAAAAGCCAATTGCACTTGTATTTGAAGGAGCTGCCGATGCAGTTCTCAGTCCGTTAAAGTAACATGCGAGGTGAAATTGTCTTGCAGTTTTGCGAAGGCCTTCGGCCGTCTGTAGACTCGGTTGTCTTTACAATGAATACCGATATGCCGTGCTTGTAAGGTAAGCATTTCACTGACATCTGTCGAATCACACGAATGTGGTAACAAAACAAAGTGAACGATTTTACGCTCACTATGTTGAAGGTGACTGATGATTTGATTCTTTAAGACGTGTATGGTTTACTACTATCCAGCATCATTTCTAAAACGGTGGAAGGATACAGTGTTATAATTACGCATTCGTTTGCTGCGATGTTGGTACCAGGACCGTTCGCTGTAGCGCTTGTGAAATCTGGTTGATGTGCGAGGGTGATATAGTACCCTTTGGAAGGTAGCTTACGAAAGTAGCGGACCACGCGCGTACAACAGTGGGGAAATGCTAGTAGGTGGGTGGCGGCATACGTGCATGTCAGCAGAGAGGATACGCAGCTAGACGAACTTTAAAAAAATTGACGGCCGTATGAGTATACGAACATAACGAACATTGACTCAGATGTTTAGAAAACCGAGGATAACAAGTGAGATCATACGCTCAGTGTCTGAAACTTTCCCACTCAAATGATGCTCCGGGATGATAGGTCTCCAGATGAAGAATCCCTGGTCTATAGAGTTGCGCTCAACTTCGGATCACTCAGATTATTCTTTATATGTTGATACAACACTGCTGTCCAGACCAAACTACTATGGATCTCCAAGGACCTTAATGAATAACGTTGGGCAAGAAATAGGTAATTTACACTATGCTGACAACATCATTTTGGAAACCGTAACCCAGCAGATCCTGAAGCTATTTATGGATAGTCAGTCGGAGGAAGTTCTTTGCATTGACCCTCACCGCCGTAAAGTGGTTAGTTGACTCAAAAACCAGGAAGTTCCGCAGCTAACGGCGATTTACCAAAGTGGTTGTGCGACGGCGGAAGATGGTGTTTGCTTATTAAATGCTGACCCTACGACGACCTAGGCGCATTTTGGTACCAGCCGACTGTGGAACACGACTAGTATATCAATCACGAGATCTCACCGCGTTTTTCAAGCCATGACTAGCACCATCTCAGAAGCGTCACGGGTATCTACAGTTCTCCGCGACTGTGTAATAAAGTAGTGCAGGACTGAATGAATTGCGGTTAAAATATGGCCGAAGCAGTCATGTACTTAACATTGTCATCTACAATGTCCTCAGAAAATCAGTTTTATCTCCAATACCGTAATTGGACCTAATCATGTGGAGGGTAGTCGCAATTCAATAGCTGGTACCCGACTGCGCATCGCGAAGTGCATGGATACTGTAGTTTGTAGTCCTCATGTTTCTCTTCCCCACAATTAGAAGGCTTTTATGACATTTCAAATAACTGATTCCCGTGTGCGGCATATCGTCATTCCGTGACGTCAGGGCAAGATCGAACATGGCGCTGGCGACGAGAAAGACCTAAAAAGATGTTTTACTGATGTTATCTTGCACTCTTTAGTTTTTTTCACGTCCGTCTGTAGGTTAGACAAATGTCGTTGGTCAGCGTTTTTCAAATGTTCTATGGGGTTGGTTCTTGGGCTTTGTTTTTATCCTTAGTTATATTCCAGGCAGCATGGGTTCGTTAAATATTGGCTCTGGTGTTAATCACGGCGGACATTGGATTAAATTTTTTACGGTCTTCTTCTGGGACAGTAATTATCATAGGTTTTTCGAGTGTTCCATAGGGACGGACGAGACAGCATAGACGACACAAACTCGTCAATTAAACAAAAGT
Organism: Opisthorchis felineus; assembly: GCA_004794785.1. Classification (NCBI taxonomy): domain Eukaryota; kingdom Metazoa; phylum Platyhelminthes; class Trematoda; order Opisthorchiida; family Opisthorchiidae; genus Opisthorchis; species Opisthorchis felineus. Next base: position 439,016 of record SJOL01006393.1, on the reverse strand, counting down.
TCCAGACAGCGGAAGTCGGTGACATTTTGCACCATACCACTGGGATCACAGCCGCTTCTCAGACGTGTACCTAGTTTATTTATTCGAGGAAAATATCGGTAGGGTGTGATTTTAGATCAGTTGTTTATTGTTTCAGACAGTTGTGTAATACTCGATGCGACAGTCTCCCAGGTAATCTTTGTTCTGTCGCAGACTGTCTCGTTAGAAGGAACCACTAATTTCTAAAGTACGCAAAAGAGCAGCGCCAAGCAGCAACCAACCTTTGAGTCCACGGTCTCGAAAAGGCCAGCGTGATGGCTGCAACCAATTCCCATCCACTGAATAACCATAACAGTTTCGTATTCAAATTAAGCAGTCGGAAATTAGGTGCAGCTATTTTAAGTTTTCCGAAAAATTTATCAACAAAGCCAACTTTATCAAAATTAGACTGTGGCTAAAACAGGTCCGTTTGATAGGTTTTGGCAAGTGATATAGCGAACTGTAAAAGTAAAGAGTCAGAATCTGTGCTCTGTTGCGTATGATTCGGGAACGCAAATCTAACGAACGCAAGTACGTCTGGAAGCCGAGTAGATGTTCTCAAAGGCCTAAACCTCTAAGACTCAGTGGGCAGCCTAGATCTCGACACTTTTATCTCTCTGATCAGTACCGTTCAGGTGTTAAAGGACGTTGTGACTGACAGTTTAAGTGCTTTTCTATACTTTTAGGTCCAACAAGCATGGCAAAAGCATGTCAGATAACAATAGCTTTACTGGTGCACGTCTCCAATGGCCTGATTCATAATTATGGGCACTAGATTTGGAATTAGTTCATGGAGTGTTTGTTCTAAGCAGTAATTCCAAGGCCGGAAATGTCATTCGTTTTCTTCCTACTAATGTGGTTCACGACGCAACATTTGAGCCTGTTTGCGCGAGAACTAATGCAAGAATGTTGGATTCAAGTTCCTTCGTCTGGAGCGAATAGTGCTGTCCTACGGTGTGAGCTATAAAGGGCGCAACTAAAAGATGACAGTAGGAAAACCTATGATTTCCAGAACACAACAAACTCTAGTTATATCACAATTCCTCATAAAACAATCCTCGCTTCACTTGTTTGGTGATTTTGTGAAAGCGGTCTGTAAATGGGTTTCTCGTTTTGCTTCAAGCCCGGATCGGGCCTGATACGTCACAAAGAGTGTGTGGTTCACTGCGTGTCGATCTGGCGGTCGGTTTGCTGCGAATGTAAGGCTTGCGTTATCGATCTCAGAATTGAAGTTAACTAGTCCTGATGGCTGTAATATTACACGGCGCAACTAAAACTGGACAGCCGACTTCACGATATTTTTATCCAATATAACAATACTGGCTGTTTTTTTATTGTCGACATAGCATTTTAGCTTCTTTTTGACGTCATTGGGTGGTACAGAACAGGCACGCAATCTACAGTCACTGTCATGTTTCTGCTATCGACCAGACATAGAGGTACGCCTCGCTTTAGATTCAGAAAATGGATTTTAGATTTTAGGGAATCTGAACTGTCAAGGACACCTGCATAAATCTGATAAAGTACTAAAGCGAGCTGGGTACCGTTTGGCCACGATCGGCTAAAGATAAATCAGGCTAAACTGAAAAATCGTTCAGCTGATAAATCCTGGTGTGCCAAGCAGCCACAATTTTTCGGTTACAAGTGCGTACGTAGCAGTCTGTTTAAAATACGATTACATAAGATATGGCGACATCTCACAACAGATTTCTTGGGGTCCTACTAATGATTCGCTTCAAAAGAGCAAATTCTTCCCAGTGTAAGCACTTGACGTCCTTCTTTGCGATATTTTTGTAATATTTCCTAGCACTAGTTTTCAACGAAGCAATTAGACTTTAAATCGCACTACCGGTTGTGAATTTCACCTCGTTTGTCTCAGAAGTTGAAGGCAGTGATAGCGCTTATTTTCGCCATCGCTGTGGAATCCCTTGCTGAAAACTTCTAGTGTGTTCATCGGCAACCTAACTCATTTGAAAAAAGAAATTAGTGGCAAATCCATCCGAAGGCGTCATTAAAATCAAGCTGTTTTGAATGACTGAAGTGGTTGTTTTTTGCAGGTGTTGCCACCCCTTGAAGGAGTAACCGCACCATCTCACTCCAAACAACCATGACGGGTACAACAAAAACACAGCAGTGTTGGTTGGAGGACCAAGTCGTCTTACTTGATCCGCCTACTGGACAGAATAATCATTCGACTGAAAAACACCACGCCCTGCTGTGAAGGACAATGACGATAATGTTTACCGTCTACAAATGAAGTAGACTTATATGCGCGTTTTTTATTTGTATTTCAGAACAGTAACTAATGAGAAAGTTTCTGAGTTTGTACGAAGCCAAATCAGCTTGTACAGGAAACCCCAAAGCAGTTATCATTTGTTCAACACAGATATGCTGCGTTTTGCACCACACGCAGAACATCGAAAACTCATTAAAGAAACGTGAAAGGCGTTGGATTATACTACTACCTATGTTGATGTACGCATAATTCAGGGGAGATGGGGGGCGAAGTAAATAGCCCCCGAGTGTTGGTCGAAATCACCCGTCTATGGAGTGAATCAATTTGCAGCTGGGGGCCCGTCACACGTTACTCAGTCATGCAGACCACGAACCCAAACATATATTGGTCGACGGGCACACACGTTTGACAATCGGTTCGTACGATGTCTTTCTTAACGTTTCACTCCTAGCTCCCACGATCCAGCCTTATGTTTCTCAAAACAATTTAATATGGCGACCGCCTTTAAGGACAACCATGTAACCTCTCCCTCTCTCTGATCTGCAGATAATTTTACATAAAAAACGAGTTCAACAAAACTGTGTTAGCATAAAAGCTACAGTGGAATTATTTCCATTGTGCTACATTTTACAACAATTGAAAGCCGGGCTTCAGGAGGAGTTTTATTTCGGCAGTTTTCCGCTCCCAAGTTGATATTCGGAACCTTAATTAGGAGCTATAAGGAAATATTCGATCAACCAAAGATCCAAAGGGGGACACCTCAGTATGGACTGTTACCACTAGAAAAATGTTTTTGCGCTCAAAACAAGGCATCATACGAGGGCTAATAGTCAAGTAAGTCCCGTAGAAGGATTCTTTAGCTCTTTTTAGCTCTCGCTAGAAAGACACAATGAATTGTGAGCCATCATGCCAAATGACTACTGGAAGAAATAACTGTTGCTTGACCAGCATTTGCCGGAAAGTTTCATTTCAGTAGTAAATGACTGGGATGTTTTAAATACTGAGCAAAGTCTAGAAGTAGCTACGGTTCCCCGTGGGGAAAACGCTGTATAGGGTTCTAGGCATAAATATTTCATTTCAGTATGTTGTACGTGAAAATACCACCCTAAATCCGTAGTAGGTTTGCTTCTAAAGGTAGAATGGCGTTGGTTGTCCGGTGCCTAGGAAGTCTCAACTGTCACATGTTGAAAAAAGTTTGGAGATGATTTTCACGCTCATCCAAGAACCTGTCTTCTCAAAAGCCAAAATATCGATCTTGCTGTCTCCTTTTTATCACGTCTATCCGCCGCTACAGTGAGATCTGGGGTGTATTTCATTCCGCAACCGTCTTTCTGACCGAAATGTAACTGCCAAATCAGGGTTATGATTTAAGAAAGCTGCAAATGGAAGTCTTCTAGCGTTATTGTAAAGCCATGAAAGATCTCAATAAGAGATATCCCATTTTGAGAATCCTTCGGTCTTATCGAGAAATTCCGTATAATCAAATGGCGCACATTGAGCACCATTCAGTGTATTAAAAGCCTCTTTGAAATGAACAGTGCGTCGATAAGCGATGGCTTTTATTCCAGAAGCCACTGATCACCGGATTTAGGAGCTCTAGGTGGATGAGGCTATGTTGCCAACACACCGCTTCAACTATACGTCCTGACAACCAGCTAAGAAACGGATCACCTGGTTGAAACTAACCATGTTTATATCCAATCCACTTTTAGTAAGAAAATAAATTTATCTTATGGTGACAATACTTGGCACTAACTTTCAAGTTGTATTGTGTTCATTTATGGTGCGAGAAAAAGAGACGACAGTAGACATTCTGACGGACACCTTCTGTATGGAATACGGGTCCCCGATCGTCCAGCTTCGTTTCAATTTTGGTAATTTAGGCTCAGTTATTTGATGCGAACATGCCCTTCACGCACATATGTACAAGTATGTGGTTGACTAATATCAAACTATGGCAAATCGGTGACGATATATTTAAACGTGGTAAACTTACCGCTAATCCATGGTTCACCTTCGCGATAGTGAAGCCGATTAGATCCTGGGCATCACACTATTGATTTCACCCCATCGGGTTGTAACCAGGATAATGGATCTAACGAAATACGTGAATCACTGGAGATAAGCTAAATACAGACGGAACAGTTAACGGACTAATGACGCGCTGGTTTGTCTGACATTAGCGACCTCAGCTGCAGTGAGCGTATCAGTGAGCCAAAAACCAGACGCCCGCAACTGTCAGCGTGTCTCACACAGTTCGCCAGAGAACAAGACTGACGTGCTTCTGCACAGGTGAATATAATAAACGGTTAGCCGCAAAAATCCGTACAATACGGAGGGGAGGTTTTGCAGCTGCTCTTTGCAACGATTTACAACTACTAACCGCAACAAGACAGCTTTCTGTGAGTAGGTGATTGGAATTATTGATAACACTTCTAACAAAGTGATCTAATTGTTTCGTCAAACGTGAGACTTTGTTTTGCCTGCAAGATCAGGGACTTCGTAAATTCGAATACCACATTTCTTAATGTGGAAGTTGTTAACGTCCAACGAAGGCTGCACAGAATGGGTCTTCTCTTTTCTCATCTTGTGAACTAATTCTGTCTTGTTCAAGGTATATATATTTGCTTGTTGCAATGGGTGGGACGTGGTTGGCAAAACATATTTGACAAGTATGGTGTCTGACAGTTAATTGCCCAGCATACTGAGCTGAATTTTTCACGCAGACAACAAGCGTTTGTGTAGGTGCTCGTACAGTTCATATACTGATTTCATGTTGTCTACTGAACATCTACCACTTTAAACACACTGGAAATGGTTACCGACTAAAACTAACCAAGTTGTGGTCACTGAGTTGACAAGAAATTCGCCATTTGAATGATTTTTTCATCCATTCATGAGATTGTACGTTTTAATTGTTGAATTCGTATTTCGTTATCTAAGGCAACTCGGGAATCAGTAAGCAGTATAGCTTCTGTAAGTGCAACTAAAGATCCATCTGCATAAAACTACAGCCTAATATACGAAGAATTTATGCTTTTTTGCTCAGTGTTGCAAACCAATGAAACGCATACGCAGGCATTTGAAATCATGACCATGATGTCTTCGGTTGTCTAGCTGAACAAAATCGACTCGAGTCCCAAAGGTCTTCTCGCACGTTTAATCAGTAGACAATATTATCCTAACTCATTTTACCAAAAATCAGATTGACTCAGATCACTCTGCTTTATTTGCAATTCATATCTATTATGTGAAATCACTCATGCATGAGGGTTGAGATATTAGCGCGTTACCAACCCTAGGCAACAGACCTTCAAGCGATACTAATTGACCAAGACAAATTTCCTGGATTTTTTCCAAGTATTCAAAAATTTTCTCGATACAGCTGTAAACCCATTTGAAGGCCTAATCAAACGACCCTCAACCCTTTGAACACTTGTCATGGACCCGTTGCATACTTAATCATTCAGCTGCACTGCCTAGATCACGTACACTTCCCAGTTGTCAGATGTGTAATTGAGTGAACAGCGTGATGCACAAGGAAGAAAGGAGAGTTCCGGTGTCCAAAAAGAAATTTCGCTGGCAAGTTCCCGCCTGTCAGCAAACTTTAATCTGGTACAAGTCTAGATGTTTATAACTTCTGAACTGTAAGACTAGGGGAATCAGTTTGATAGCAACTTAGGTAGATAACCGGAAGACACATTCGTGAATGCTTTGAAACTGACTTCTGCCACTCCGTTGCGCTTAGTTCTGCACCCTTAGCTCCATCAGTACTGAAGTTATCATTTGAGGTGAAGAGGATATAATTGACCATGCTTCCATATTTTCGCAGCAGATTTGAACTAACTTGAATCTCGCATCCCGTTTTCACTTAGACGGTATTTACCTCACTCTGAGAAAAAAACGACCACGTCAGGGAAACACCACATACTTTGCCCCAATCCTTTGCCTGTCTAAAGCTGGCTGACCTTTAATAACAGCGTCTAGCAGTCATTACCTAACGATGATGTGGCATAATTCATGATTACCGCGAACAAGAGACGTCTGAATGTACTGCAGTTAACAGACGGTATTAAAAGTGGCAGGTTGTTCACTTGGCTCAAAATTGTCGAGGAAACAACATACAGAAAACCATTGCTGATGGCTCAGACAACGGACAAAACCATCAGCTGTTTGTAATTGTCAAATCATATTGTGGATCACTTAGCGGCCAAAAGGTAAATACGCCGTGTTTCGAGGAGGCTTTTGGCAGGGACACAAGAAGGGAAAAGGAAGAAAGGATCAGTTCAGAACATATCGAAATATGAGCAGTGTTGAGGTCGTTTTTTCAATTTGGGGTAAAGCACTGTCTCACTAAATGTCCCTGGATATATCTACAAATTTTTTCCATTCACTTTTTGATTTAACTTTATGTACGCAGATGTGATTTGTGACTTGTGGGTCGTATGCGCTAAGCACTAGACACTTTTCTTTTGATTGAGATTTCATCCTGCAGGTGAAGCCAGTCTGTGCTGCAAAGCTGAGAATCACTATGCAACTGTTCCATCCTTATTGGGAACCATCAGCTGTGCGCATCTCACGAAAATCCAGGGAGTTTCGAATCGGCGACTTTCCGGCTAGTCGTCTTAAATCTTAATCGTTCGGTCACGATCATCTGATCAGCAATCTGATCAGCTCGCACTTGCGCACCACTTTTCTTTTGATGAGGGCTTGAAGTCGAGAATTTCGAGCTACTATCCGTTCCACATTATGAATAGGAAAGTAATCGTTCTTCCATTCTTATTACGCAGCATCCAGCCCAGAATGCTGGCGAATCAGAACCGCAGGTCACGTAGCCTGAATCAGAGAAATAGGGTAAAAGTTAGCTGCTGCCCCCGCGCCAAAGACGTGATCTTTTGGTGGCTAAAACCTCCTGAGCCGAGCTGAGTAATCCATATTCTCTTAATGAAATCTGCGCTGAAGTGCGGCACGTAGTACCTGTGCAACAATTAACTGAAGTCCTTGAGAAGTTGACATGTGTTAAAGTTTTGTAACGACAGGCCAAAGACTAATAAAAGGCGCCACGAAACTATCAGTACGATCAGTTTTAAAATAAGGAAGAAAACAGTGCAATTATTGGAAACTCAATAAGCAGTGAGCTGTTGCACGTTACAGTATTTGTTTCAACTGCGACGATTTAGCGTATTACGTCAGAGGTTATATTGTATCTACTTTGAACTGGGCTAGGCAAGGGAATTATTGGTGTTCTGGTGCAGTGAACCTTCAGTGATGACGGTATTAATCACTTAAAGTGACAAGTGACCAGTAGGTCTGTGTCAAACGGCGTTATAACTATAAATTTCACCTGGGAAACAAAGCAGCCATTTGCAGAAATTCAAGATTTTTTCCTGCAACATTTGGTGGGTGGCTATTTTATGCATTAAAGGATCCATGTTTTAAAAGATGCGGAAGTATTTTGTTATGAAGAAGTGTTGTACCGGGCTGTTATTTGGTCTTCTGCCTATTTATCTAGGTGCCAGTTTCAGTGGATACTTTTTTGTAGTTACTTGGTTTCCAAGATTATTTCCAAGATGCATTGGACGTTACTCTTTTAGCAGCAATTTATGTGAACGTTTACTATGGTGTATTATAGACTGACCAGAAGTCAGATGGGGGTCTGGACAACTTTAAATTTAGCACTGATAAAATTTCGGCCTTTTCACACGGCTGATAACCTGACAGGAAACATCATTCCTGCTGTAACACACAATACATCAGCCATTAGGCCTTTCACTTTGGTAATATTATATTTCTCAATATCGAACTTCATAGCCGTCAAACTTGCATGGATTGTTCCCTATTCGTCATTCCTAATGGAGATTCTTCTCATCATCGACAAGGCAATTTTTTCGATTCACTAGAATATACAGTGGTTTTAGTTTCAAACACAGGACAATTAATCCCATTCTTGTAGCGTGCACTATAAGTACAACAAACTGCCTTTCGTCTCAGGTTGTTACTCTGAAAATGAGCATGAATTACTCTGAAAATAACCATAACTAGAACTAAAATTTGCGCCTCAAAATTTTTTGCGTTCCCTTGCCTATCTACATTTCTGCTTTGTAAACTCTTGAAAGTGAAACAAAGAACAATTGCCTGGAGGTGCAGAGACAAATTGCATTCTAAACATGGTAAAAATTGATGTTGAGAGTTCCGGTACTCCGATGTATCGCGTACCTTACGAAATATAAACCCAAAACTGCGTGGCACCTGATGGCCTCTTTTGTTTGCGTACTGCCGGTACATTCATGAGGACAACAGCCGTGGTTGATGTGTTATATTAGAGTTATCCTAAACTAAATTTTAAAGGGTACTGTGGTAAATAAATTACCAGCGCAAGAGAGACGTAAATCTCAACTCTTTTCCAAGGTGGGGACTTGACAGAAGACAGAATATAAAAAAAGCTAATAATCATTTAAACGTTGATGAAGCCTTTTGTCCCCTGCATGAAACCATGAATCATGTGAGTGATACACGTTATAATGGTGGAACTGCTAATCTTTTAACCCGCTCCGTAACGAGAAACTGCAATTTAATTTTGAGTTTAACACGATTAGAAGGCTGCAAACTTTAGCTCCAGATTACTGGTGGTTGACCAAGCGGTCAATGATCTGATCACCCATCGCGGGAGTTGACTTGCAGACGTTTCGTTACCATTCGATGTGACTTCATCAATGCACGGCTGGGTGTGTAGCTCTCCTCTTGGTGATTTCAATTATATGGTTTGTGAAGAATACCTTTGCGCACAAATGTAAATGGCTGCTCATTAGTCAACTCACTCAGAGTTGGACTGGTCTATTTGGGATCAGATTCTAGTCGTTGTTTGTATTTCTTGCGGTCTACTGGTCCATTGTTACAAAGACGTGTTATTTTCGACTGATTAGCTGTTGGATCACGTTTCCTTCTTTAATAGTTTTCCTTCTTTATCCTGACTGCTTCACTCTCATCTAGTGATATCTCTTCTTGGGCCTGAGTGGCTAATTGGGGAACTGAATTAGAACACTGAATAAGTGACGTTTGCGATGAAATCAAGTTCGTCTGGCAGAGGAAAGCATGATTCGATATCCTGGTCGCCAGGTTGTTAAGTGGACGAATGCAAATGGAAGTCTAAAAAAGGGCTACAAACATGGATAAAACTCGGGAATAACACAACAACTATTCACACATTCACGAACAGAGCTGCATTGTTCGGACACCGCAACACAATCGAAACCAGGGTGAAAGGGGGAAGCACTTCTCCAAAATCTTTTAAAGAAGCAATTTCCCGATAAACTTCATATGGAGGTCTCTGAGAGGATGCGATTCAACCAAATCGACTACTCGAGGGTAGACATTATTAACATTTCTGAGACTACATCAAGGACAATACGACTGTAATGGGTATGTTCAGAGACTGCACGTCCTGAAGCATGACTTTGCACTTTGAAGGTGCTAGATGAATGCAGAAGGAATGATGGTGCTCAGGTTATTCAACAGAGCTTGTGCTGCGCCTTCGTCTTCAAAGAGGAAGACGTTGTCGTCTGTGTACTCCAGATCGATAAGGTTCTCATCAACAAGTTGAGCACCGAGGTTTTGAAAACATTCCAGCCTTTGCCTCATTATTTCATCAGTGATGAAGTTGAACAAGAACGGAGAGAGTAGACATCCTTGTCGGACCCCACTTTTTGTAGGGAAGCTTTTGAAGAGCCCACCATGCACTCCCACATGCTGACAAGTATGTGACTATAGTGATCGGGTTATGTTCACAAACTTTTGGGGCACACACTGTTGAACAATTGTGGTTAACAGCCCTGACCGATCGATAGAATCGAACGCACCCTTGAAGTCAAGGAACATCAAGGTTTTTGGGTTGACTTTACATGTGGCGTTGCTCTAACACCTGATGGAGTGTAAAGATGTGGTCGACGCAGCATCCACTCCGTCGAAATTTCACGTGATTCTCGCGGGTTAAGGATTCGGGTACTGACCCAAAGACGACAAAGAATCAGAGATGCCAGAAGCCTTGTCACAACAGGAGTCAAACTGACCTCTCTGTGGCTACTGCATCCACTGTGAGCGTCCTTTTTGAAAATGGACGCTGATATCGATAGTTATCTGGAACGGTCTCTTCCCAAATAGAGGCAAATAGGCTAGGCTAGGTACTGGTTGAGGAATCCACCACGATCCTTAAACGGAGCGGGTGGAAGGTCGTCAGGACAAGGAGCACGATGACACTTGAGTATAGATATACATTCGGACACTTCTGAGGCTGAAGGGGGCTCAATATTCACAGTCCATCTTTCTACTGAAGACCGGCAGCCCTGATTAGAGGTAGCAGGTGGTCAATGGAATTGTTGTTCGAAGTAGTGTGCCCAACGGCCCAATCGTTCTCATTTGCTGGATAGCAGAGAGCCGTTTTGGTACCTGCTAGTGTCGCTGACAAGAGGCCAGTGACAAAAGGACCAGTAGGACGAATCAAGTGGAACAGCCTGTGGAGGTTTCCATCTTTTTTGGCATCTCCCACTTCTTTGGCCCTTCGGGTCCACCAAACTTCCGGGTCCACCAAACTTCCGGGTCTGCACGGACACTCAGTTTTACCTGCGATGGGTTGAGCTGTGGTTGTGGCCAGGAGAAATCTGTCGCCGGGCCTCCAGCAAAGCCACGATCCTATCAGAGATCCAATGTTTGGATGAGGTTGGCTGGGTTGTATGGCAAACGGAAGTTCCGGCTCAGAGTAGCACTGTGGATATCTGCTCCCAGTGGCCGCTAGTATCCGACATAGGGCAGTCAGGCAGGCGTTCGAGGAACCGGTTCTGGAAGTTTCGTTGGTGAGCACCACTTGGTCAAGTAATTCCCGCTGTTCCGGATATTGATACTGCAAAGGAGCAGTCTGTGATCGGCACACATCTAAAGCAGGCGATCTCTGTTGTTCATGCGTCTCGTGTTCAATCCAAGAAGACCACCCAATCTGGCCTCAGCAGCGGGCGTTTATGCTACCAGCAACAGTGCAATAGCAGCAACAGCAACGATATCTGAGCTTTTAGACGTTGTAAAAGAGCACCTAGAGGGTCGTTGAAACGGTCTTTGGCAGATTCAGAGCTAGTCATTTGGGGCGTAAGCAGACAAAATAAACAGGGTGCGGTGGGTCTCACTTTCTCGAAATCTGTTCACAGAGTTTACCAAACGGACGGAGCTGAGGCTATTTTCAAGGAGAAAGGCTTACGATTGGTCGCTTATTACAATACCCATCCCGGCATATCCAGCTGTAGCGGCCTCCGCATTGCTGGAATTGCACACCCGCAACCTGGAACAGGGCGAGGTGTCAGTCAGTTGCCCTGCTTCCTTCAGTGTGCGAACATTAAAGCCAGCTAAGCAGACTAGCTTTCAGGATGTGAAAACACACCTCAAAGTATTATGGTTGTTTCTGACGTCGCACGCAGAGAAGCCTCAGCTCAGTGTGATGCATGGCAAACGGAGCAGTCAGTCCTAGTGTTGGGACTTGCGGAGTATTCAAATTTGGGTGCGGCAGGGTGCATGAGGGAAAACGTGAAAGTGTAAGAAGGGAGGCGTCAGCATTAGCGTGTTTTCACTTATCCACCCTGCTGTATGCAGCATGACAGTATTTTTCGTTGTGGTCGTTATGGTTGTATTTGGGCTGGGATACTGCCAGGGCTCCCAGACCTAGACGGGAGGACGATTAAGGTTCTCGAACAAAGCTTTTGGTTCGAAAGGCTACAAGGCAGCTGTGTCTGGCAGGAAATAAAAGTACAGTATCTTGTTTATCGAACGAGTCCTCCAACCTGGAGGACCAGGAAACTCTTAGTCAGACCTCTAACCATTGACTAACCTAGTATGAGAGACTGTGCAAGCGTCCCACGAACATCCAACAGTATAGCTCAGTGGGTCATGGAGGCACACAAACTGCCACACAACGGTAGGGTCTCTTAGTGACGGAATTTCTACAGCGACGCGACACCGATTGCAGACGGACAAAACAGACTCCGAGAGGTGAATTATGAACAGCCTATCATTTTAGATCATAAGAACAATCGCCGGCACTAACTATGGCGAATGTAAACACACTGAAATACCCACCCCACTGCATAGAGGTGGTAGTTGCTGCAATGGGGGCAACATTTTTGCAGGCCAACTGCTGCACTCAACAAGCAGCTCAACGAGCACCACAACTAAGCTCGGGATAGCTCATATGCTAAGGCGCGAATTTGCTGACTGGAAGGTTCATGGCTGAAACCCGACCTCATTATCTCGACTACTGCTGTATGGGCTTGGTCAACCAATAAATGCACTCGAGCTACCGATATGCACACACAAACATTACATACTACACATGGGTCAACCAATCCACAAATAACTCATACATCTTTTTTAGATTATCATTCTTCTTATTTACCGATTTTATATCTGTTTTTTAGGTACCCACTGCTTGCACGCAAAAAAAAACAATTTTTTTACCTTGTTTTATCATAGAATTTCAAAGCATACAATTCAACCCATGTCCACTCACTTTATCTTATGCTGATATGTTACGAGTTGCTGCAAATATGCTTCATACCTACTGGGAATCTTCAGCTGTGACCAAGTCCCGAATGAGGTATGCGGAATAGTTGAAGAGTATAAATTTGAGTGGCAGGCACTTGAAGAGCGGACTAGACAGTATTCATCACATGTGCTTTCCATAAACATTGTGAGTGTGTGGCTGGTAGCCTAAACCACCATTGTTATCTGAGTTACATTTTCACATATATGAGACACATATAAGTTCGAAAGAGAATAATTTGGTCATTCTGGGATTATTCCGCCTTGTGCAATGCGGAAGTGTCACTTCAAAATGATAAATATAGTTTACCTGGTAGAACACATAACCCGCATGTGATAGCTATCATTGCGTCCAAACTCAACGCGCCCTCCTGATTAGGCTTCGTAATTTCGGACAAGGCTTCGAAGAACATAATATGCTATGAGGAGTTATTCTTTTGTCGCAGTAGATTTGGGGGAATACGATGAATTAAAATCATACCGGCAAATCCATTTCTTTTCAGAAATTGTCGATCCATCCTTCCTGCAGGGACAGAACACACTATGGACTACTAATGATCTATACATCAGCCAACTGCCGAGTTAAGATACAGATTTCATCAGGAATGCTTCCACCTTCAACGCGATATAATATAGTGTTTCCTGACTAGTGTTTTTTGACATTTTACCCGTGTGTAGTTTGTATTCTTTGGGTTGTCACTGTAAGACGGCATGAAACCAGAGCAATGAAGTCAGAAAATGAAGCCTCGGAAAGCAAAAGAATTAGTTGGGATTCCAAATACTGAGCACTTTTTGTTATTGCATCAATAAACGTCCTACCTTGTAACCCCGTAAACATTCAACATTTGCCCTGACTTATCTATACAGCCGCTCAATGAATACCTTAGACAAATCTGAATGAAAACATTGGACATTTTCAAACTACACCCTTCTTATTCAGCCCGTGAGACAATAAGTCCGAAAATTTTATGTTATCAGCGTCATTTAGCCGCGGGGTGCATTTTTAAGTGACGACGTGGCTAAATGATCGAAATTCACCAAAAATAGCTCACACAACTTACCGATGAACTGGTTTTGACCTTTACCACGCTGTTTTTTGTCTTTGACTATCACGGATCCCTGTCTGTATAGGTTGATAGTGATGATAGATATCTCGGGAAGGTTACTGCAAGCAAAAGTTTAAATAGTAATCATCTGTCAGACACAGACTAGCGTAAAGCCATAGCCCCGTTATTCACGGCATCATAGAATCAAGCGGCCAAACACATTAAAAAAACTATAACTGATTAGAACCCAAGAAATGACATTATTTCGGGTAACTTCCTGACACTGAAGGATCCCGTCGGCAAACCATGGTTACACTGATGAAGAAGGGTTTGCAGAGATGGTATAGTCTCAAAAACCGGTAAGCAACGGTTAACACGGAATGATTAAGTTTGTCTTATGTTCTTTTGATAAACCAGTCACTGTTCGGTCAGTTTCATGAAACGGAATTCTTCTAGTGGTTTTATTTAGCCCTCATAGCTTCGAAACTCTGGATTGCTTGTATATGCCAGGCTGTTGAGTTGCGTCAGGATTAATCCCTATGTTTTTCGACAGATGATTTCATTTGCACCTGAATTTGATTTTGGCAAGATGCTCAGCTGGTGCAGCACATTCAATTGAAGAGGACCACCATAAACGAGAGATTCAGTAAGATTCTGTTGAATCTGTTGTCAAAACCAAATTCGTGTGCAAGTCAGTTGAAATCTGTCCAGTTTGGTTTCGAGTAGAACATAAGCTTGACGGCAACTCGGGTGCTGCGCCTACTTGATAGTCCCCAAGAAGGGCGTAGCCGATCGTGGCCCGTCGAAGACTTTTCAACAACCTTATGAATAGTGTGTTACGTCTAATTTCTGTTTTGTTGTGTAGGTTAATGTGATGCTGGGCTGCTTCATTAACTAGCCTGCCGAGCCATCAGTCACCAGAGAGAGAATAAATATCTATCCGGAAGGGGTCCGCGTGTATTGAATAATGATGATAATTGACACGAAGTGTATCGTGTTGGCAAAATGAGAACCGTCTTCTGCTGTTGGGATAGCTTGTAGACGTTAACAAAGGGGATTACACCCACATACAAGCTGCTCTCAAGAGGAGTGTCCCTTGTGAACTGGTATAGACATATCAAATAAATCCAGAACAACGTGGTCCAACAGTAAGTATAATTGGTAGCCGTCCACTTGTCTGGTCCATGCCTTACACTATAGATCCCCATCAATGTAAACATACCAGTGGGTCAGATGTGACCCGCTACATTACCAGGCTATTTGTTTTCTTTCTGTAAATCAAATTATCCCATCCAGTATCCGTTGCACTAAGCAAATTTACATGAAAGCAGAGTTCTGCTTAACGTAGTAGTAAGCACTGTCTTGTGTTTCTGACGGTTTAAATCGGCACTATGGTAACAAACTAGCTGCCAAATGATCATAAGCAACCGCCACATTTAACGCGCAATTGCCTTATCTAAGAGAGGCCACTTCCCTGACTAAGAAATTACACTCCCGTCCCATGAAATTAATACTAAAACTGATGCTTTTTTAGAGGCCACCACCTCATATCCAAGAAAGACCACTCTTAATGTTCACTTGGTGCAAAGCTCTATTCCGATAATGGCTGAAATGGGTATTTAAATAATTTTTTACACCATTTGGTATCCAGTCAAGTGCACGAAGACAACAATGTTCCTCCTGAGTCACTGGAGATATTTCAGCGTGATGTTCACCTACATGGCACAGAAATGCTACGATATTCTCCATCTGTGAAAACCACTTTTCAAGTGATAACGTTTGTGATTGAACCCGTGTGGGTGTTTCCCTCCTCAGACCTTTCTCCAGAAGAATGCACATATCAAAAGAGATCAATGTAGACGATTCCCTGTGGGCGGTCTTCAGAGAAGAAACGAATCTATTAAAATTTTGCTGCTCTTGAAAGTCCAGTTGAATCCAAACTTTAGTTACAGTTACAAGCGCAATTCTGGATGCAGCTGCAACTCTGTCCTATATGGTAAGATCACTGCAAGCGACCGACATAAAAAGGTTTCTTCTTCGAATGTCTCACCTGGGAGTTCACTAGTAACGAAACTAACGCCGGTCAAAATGGCCGATTTTGACGGCTTTTCTTCCGTGAGGATGGTTTCCCTGATATTTATTGCACTTGCTGACTCAACAGCCTCAGTAGTACAGCTGTCCCTCAGTGGACAGAACTTCTATAGCACACTAAGGTATTTACAATTGGGTCACATACAAACTCAGAAGTAAATATAGCACAATCACGACCGAACTTTGCAAAGCGATGGCCTTCTAATAGAGGTTTCCTAACTTTTACGGTGGTGACTGTTCTCGTGGACGGTAATGGTGGTATTTATAAAACCAAGCTTTGTTATATTACAGGTTTTATAAGGCGGGGTCACAATATTAGTGTGCTAACTTTAGTGTACAGTTGAATTACTACCAAAATTTGAGATATTTACATTACTCACTGCTCATGCGATCAACAGAGTGTGTTCCCGCCCAGAGAGAGCTTTTCCTCACAAATAAAACCAGTGGGATTGATTTGGGAGACTGCTGTATACTGAATTAGCCTACACAGTCGGTTCGCATGTGTGTAATTTGGTAGTCACAATAACAGAATTAGCTTAATGAGGTACCTTTGAGCGGACACGACCACAGTCTAGTGCCACAGTTATTCCTTTTTGGGTTCTGGTGTCATTTTGCATTTGACATATAAGAGACATAATCATAAAACCATTTAAACCAAGAAGTCTGTCTACTTGTCACATGCGTGACCAATACACAATGTGAAAGTGGTAAAAAGCTACTTAGTTCCTTACTTCAATTCAAATCTTTCACCCCAAAATACAGTTCCGTCCGACTGCTTGCTGGTCGTTCTCGCGTAAAGTGTTCGGTCAAGACAGACTTCGCAAAAATATCTGGAATAAAAAAAACCAAATATGTTTAGATGTTTAAGGTAAAACTGGAAACATCACCGTTAACAAGGCTGTCTAGACTGATTGGCTGTGCCTGGCCGTAGTTCAATATGGATTAGCCAGATTAAAGTAACAAAAACGCGTTGACTCTATTGGGAAATGTGAGAGAAAATAACACTTTATCGAACATGTTATCAGCGCTAGAGTATTCATCACTTAAGTGTTCATTTTCGTCGAAATTGCAGTACAAAACCGACGTCATAGCGGTTATGATCTACTAAGCTAGGAAGGGAATCATAATCATAACCATAATTCATATACTATGAATCAACAAATTTATCTATTCACTTTGACAAAATAGTTACATCAATTCAACCTGCTCTGTCATCACATTCCTCGGCGGTTTTCCCCATTGACATGCGGTTGGTAAGACTCCTAGCATGTATATATGCTGCACATGACCCAGAGAACCTGTATTTTGTGGTTCCAGCTAGTATTGCTAAGATTGTGGTTCGCTGTGACAAAACAAAAGCGGAGTCAATGAATGTGACAAACACTCATCACTAGAAATTCAGATGGTCAGGTCTTATATAACCGCTGGTTTATTCACTTCTGCTAACTGGGCCGTTCCCGAGGATGATATCTTGTTGACATAATGATTGTTTCACAGAACAGCAAGGCATTTGTTGAAGACGATGTCAACTAAGGTGGCTAAGGTGGCAACTAAAATCGGCTATCAGCAGATCTGATTATGTGTGACAAGGTGGTAGTCGGTCGTAGCTAGCAGCCCGCGATGCTGATACTATACACCAAACATGTGTGAATATAGTATTGTTGTATAGGTCCATCCTCTGGTATCTCAACCTGCTCACTGAGGGAGATATCATAGTGGTATGTGTTGATCTGCTGGGTGGACAACTATGGAGTGTTTCCGCATTCATTTGGAAACGACCATATCTTCAGCTACTGTTGAAAATAGTTCACCCTGCCTAGCTTAAAATTTGTAGTCAGGGACAAGTCACACGCAGCGGTGAAATAGCTACGTTCGGTGAAGATCGATGTACCAATCATTTCTTAGATCTCTGCAATACGTTCCACGCAGCTCCGCGGTAAGCGGTGAAACTGCTTCGGTGGATTTTATTCAAAACGCGCGGTTCAATCAGGGGTAAAAATGAAGTTCGGAAATCCTTTCAAGTACGTCCGTTCAATGTCATATTTACTTGTGAGGGAAAAAGTGAAGAGCAAGTGAACTACAATCTTGAATTTCATCCGACATCCGGATAGAATCGCAGCAGTAGGCACTTTTGTCGAGCGACAGTCAACGTTAAAAACACTTGCGAGATTGGTTATAGGTGGTTTCGGGACTTCTAGAACTCACGTTCACACCGCCCACATCTGGACAGTCCAACTTCTGCCCTGGCGCAGTTATTCTGGTGAGTCTGTAAATACCGCGACTCCATCAACTCACCAAAGCTTTGTCCAGCAAGTTTCAAGCATGTGACTGGAAGATTCTCACAGGCACGTCAGTCGTTCGACGCAACCAGGACAGCTCCTGGATTGTCGGTCGAACCTTCGAGTCACAAGGATCAAGCGTGAACATGTTCGCCTGTGCAGAAGTCATAAATCATGTAAGTGCAGCATGTGTCGGTGGAATAACACGCTCGTCTCGCATGCGAATCGTCCGGAGTTAAAACTGCGGCACGGCCGGATATGCACTGCTAATGAGTTCTAATAAGAGCAAAACACGAGTCCAGTGCTTCTTCCCGTTTGATGTGAACTCACCAGAACAAGTGTGTCAGGAAAGGAGGACCGTTCAAGTGAGAGTGGTGCGAATGTGAGTAGCGCACTGTGTGCGTGTCACCAGAAATGACGAATAATCGTTTCAGACGGATTTGAGAAACTGTCGCCGGATTTATTACCGGTTAACATTTCGCTGTTGGTGAAAAACTCTCTCAGGCTTAGAGGGTAAGTAACCAGGTTGAAAGAACCTATAAGGTGGACGGAGGACCAAACACTGATATGTCTTTCAAACAACGGGCTAAATCGGAATTTTCCGTTGGTTGCTGTGGGCCTCTGAAGCCTACTACTGATGCTTTAGAGGGGGGTGAAGGCCAGTTTAAATCAGGTTTGTGGAAGTATGCGCCCAGTTTGGGTGGCTATTCACCTCGGCTCGTTAGTCTATGTGAATTAGTAAGTGTTGTGACAATAGAATCAGGATACTGGTAAGATTACGTGCATTTTAACTGCTTTTGACTTTGTAATTTAGATCCATATTTCATGTGTGGAATTCTCCTTTTTAAAGTTAACTCCGCGTCGTCACTTATCAACTAGGTCGGCCCAAAACCACAATTCTGCTCTACAATATCTATTTTAATCATATTGGATTTTCCAACTTCACCAAAATGACCAACATAACGCTTTCGAGTCTAACTCACATAGCAATCGTAATTATTAGGCCCCACAGGGTGACTGTGGAGAATTTAGTAATAACACTTAACTGTTCTCAAGTAGCTAAATTCCGTTGCAAATTTCGAAAACTGTTTACTAAAGGGATACGCGACTGATACCACAGATCCACATGATGAGACCCAACCAGGTCGAAACAAACTGGATTACTTCACAGAACTAAACACACCGATTTCTGAAAAGTTTGGCGATTTTCACCAGTTTTCTAGCAGCTGATATTGTGTGAACCTCCATCCCAGTACAAAAATTCTACATTTTTCGAACCCTTCAGTGTCCAATGTCTAGCGCACAACCT
This sequence comes from Opisthorchis felineus, assembly GCA_004794785.1. NCBI lineage: Eukaryota > Metazoa > Platyhelminthes > Trematoda > Opisthorchiida > Opisthorchiidae > Opisthorchis > Opisthorchis felineus. The sequence goes on along the minus strand of SJOL01006393.1, from coordinate 419,462 downwards.
GCCATCTTCTGGTATTTATCAACTTGTGTTGGTGGTTTTCGTATACTTAGCTTCTGTTCACCGATTCTGTCCCGTATAATTTTATCCTAAGTGGTCATCCTCACAGTAATTACGTTTGGCTTTATGCTTATATTACATAGTACTGTCAACTGGAGGGTGAGTTATAGAAAAACAGAGTGTGTAGTGACGACTAGCTGGAAAGTCTCTATAATTCTAGTCGTGCTTACCACTCTACTAATGGTTCCATATATCCCCTTTTGTGTGAGGTGATTTTCGCAAGATCCATTGCCTGTACGGTCTCGATACCTTGGTCAATAAACCGCTTGACAAAGCAAATTCAATATCGGTTCTCTTCAAGGCTGTGTTTATTTCGTGGTGTTACTCGATTAAACATAGTGGATTTGGATAGGCCGAAAAAGCGTTTACGGCGGCTTCTGGTAAGGAGCGACTTGATTTCATGCCGCTGTTGTGTACGGCATGGGCCATAAAATGTAGTGTGTCCTGAGTGTGCCGTAGCTCCTTGCAGAATTTGACGGGGTAATCCAGGATAAAAGGTATTGATAAAGTTCTTTGACCAAAATATACTCAGTGGACATTCGAATTCGGCCGACTCTTCTCATTCAAATCCGACAATACACATTCCGGCCGGATACATCAGACCCCTGCTTGGAAGGCCTTAATTTCATGAGTGAATATAGCAGTCGAAAACAAAGCGACCAGGATTTAACAGTATTTTCAAGCCGTCACTTGTCCTATCTACACAGCTCTCGATTTAGTTTTGCAATACCTCGTCTGTGATAGGCAAACGTTTAGCTAAATTTAGAGCGTCCTCCTAGGAAACTTCCTATACACCAATTTGTCGTCCGTCTGAATTAGAGCTGGATAAACCTAGCAACTGATATACCCGTGGCGACTGAGTGTCTGTCTCAATATCGAAATTTGCCAAGTAGCAAAACCCAACATGTATTTGCTAAATCCTTCCAACATGGTGTCATCTGGATCGTTTTTGCGCTTCCTCTTTTTGACGAAAGGATATAGGTCCTGTTCCGCAAAACAAGAAACTTAAATAAGCATTGAGAAATTATAGTTGGGAATAAATCTGTGTCTATGGATTATTACGGATTGCCATTATATATCCACAAAACTCGTAGTCGGTAGAGCATATAATCGTATCTTCAAAGTTCCTAGCATCTAATATGGAATTTTCCAACGTCTGAAATTTTTCGTTCTTCAAATGACGTCAGGCGTTCACATTATTCAGCGTGTTTAGACGATATACTGACGCACGAATGAAAAATGTCTCACAACGTGTGTGGACGATACCGGTGGCGTCGTAAATGTGTAGGTAAATGTAAATACGAGAGGGACAGAACGACCAGTTGCGTAAGAGAAAATAGTGATATATCTGGGCTCGTTGTTGCTTCAACGATTCTCGATAATTAATAATTAAAAATCATAAGCAATATTTGATCCAATTGAAAACTGTGGTCACTGTCGAGGTTCAGTCAATTTATAGAGGCGCATTTTATAGGGTTTTCAATATGCGATAATGTTTTCTAACCTGTAGTTAAACAGCGTTTGCAAGTAGACAATGTATCGTCGAACAAATGAATTAAGTCCCTGGGTAATGATGTTTCATTTACGACCCTATGAAACGGAAAAAGCTGTTCTCGAAAACTTCATAAAAGTTATCTTATCTTGATGAATATCTGCCTATGTTTGATGTTCAGATATCCTAACATTTTTTACTTTGAAAATATCAGGAATGAAGTGGGTTTCCTCCACGCAGCACTAGGTGTGGGCAGAGAGGAAGGTGAATACCCTCATTACAATGAGGATTTGTAGGCAACATTGGTTAGCTTAAGTTTTAGTACTCATTGATGGGGGCAAAATCAACCGGTAGACGCCATTTTACGATAGATGGGGTGATTTTACTTCAAATATCGGTCAGTATGAAGATATTGTCCCCTTTACGCTGCATACTCACAGCTGTGGATGCCAGCTTCGTCTATATTTAAGTTTGCCTGTTTAAGATCTGCAGAGAATCCTGCTGCTGCATTTTAACATGGTTTGCAACTGCCCTGTGTGATAATTTAGATATTTCACAATTGTGTGATTAGGAGTGACACAAGCAGCATGATTTTCATGCACACATAGCTCTTCAGAACAGACAATACAAACAGAATAGTGTATGGTTAGTAGTTTGGTGAGAATTTTGAATTCTGCTGCACCGCGGGTGGGCCGGATGGGATGTGTATGGTCACATGTTCATTCGTTCCTTGAACTTCTGTCATTGGAACGCATGGTCGTTAAGTGGAACAGATGGTTCTACTGCCATTTTTGTTCGACTAAAACATTACGCATAACATAAAATCCGGACACAGCCGGAAATCAGGTTCAACTACTTTTCCCCACGGGATTTTTCGGTTCATATACTTGTCTTTAGTAGTATATCCGAAAGGCGAGAATCAATTCACTTACTGGGACAGAACCTGCGACCCACCGGGGAGATTTAAATTTAAATATTATGCCACATTCAGTAAGAGTTATCACAGTCTTCACATTCTTCACTTGCTCACCTACGCATATCTAAACACCCGACGAAAATTCGTATACCATTCTGTAACATACACAATCGGTGGTGGAAGTATGCTCAAACTCTTTTTAGAGAAAAATTCCAAAGTTGCATTTTAAAGATAAAGTCATTTCATCGGCTCAGGTGAAGACAGAATGTCGGTGTACGTCAAAAATGCCGAAAATCCTATATGACGTTTCCGTCCACCTGTGAAAACTAAGTAGGTATGCAGTCGCAACATATTGTAATCAACTCGGTGTTACTCTGGCAACATGAAAAGTTGGATGTAGTGGATGGGAACGTTAAAACAGGCACTATATACTTTTTATTGCAAAATAGCGATCTATCGAGAAGTGGGGCTGAATAATCCACAGCAGTGTCAAGTATTCATAAGTGCACGTTCAAGCGATGATGGGAAACAATTTCTTTTTAATTAATGGTGCGTTTACTGTATTTCGTTTGCCACAATCGAGGGAATGGGAGTGGGCTATTGAAATCCGTTTGATGGGCAAATAGAGCAACTGATCACAAGACAGTCAACTCAGTAGTTAGTGAGTCAGGCCTATTGATGGTTTACATTGTTTGCAAACAAAATCTTGAGAACTTCTCATCATCATCGTTGCTCCGCTAGTTTAGATGTAACAGATGCAAACAAATGACTTCTGTACAATGTTGCCACATATGTGATCGATTTTCAGGGGAAAATCAATAAAACAGACATACAGCTAGCCGTTTACAGGACTCAAACGAAAACATTCAAGGTACTTGGGACACTGCTTTAGAATGCAGCCTGTACTCACAAACGGTCAACGATTATCACGAACATTTCTGCAACTATGAGGTCATTGACACAATCCGGTTTCATGTTTCTTAAACTAAAAGATGTTCTACCTACTTCCGTAGGCAATAGTTTCAGATGGATCATTGACGACTCTTGCGTTATGCATGACAGTCACCGATCTTCAATTCGTTCCATCCATCACTGTATTGGTTCACGAGAAAAATAAGCCTACACAATTCACCCGTTGTGAACGTGAACTGGCAGCGAGGACTCTGAAGAGACAGACGAACTCTGTCTCGTCAGAGCAGCGGTCGAATTTCGGGTGGGTGAGCATGCTATGGAGTAGGCTCAAATTTGCAGCTGTTTTGTCGTATCAGAGAAGAAGTCAGAGTGGAAGGGTGGTCGGCAGATGAATTAAGAATTATAATTCAGGAACAGCATCAAAAGCGGAGAAGGAGCGACACTCAGAACTCCTCATTTTTATCGAAAGTCCCTTTAGCAGGACACATCTGAATTTTTTTGTAAAGCCAAGGATCACATCATCGGATAAGCAGGGGCGAGCATTTGGTAGGTCATAAATAATCCCTAAAGGAGAAACTGCGCGGTGTGGGGAGTAGCTGATACTGCCTAGTTTATTTCTACGGAAGTATTAGATACTCTGCTCTAATTGCATATCAGACAAGGCGTAATTTTATGGGGTCTAATGGAGATGCGATCAAACACGGTTAGGTACAAACTTGACATGGAGCTAGGATTGCTCGCCGAACTACTATCAGGCCGATGCTTAGTAATAGATGATTAAATACAAGCTTCGCATTTGTTTTTGGCAGCTAGTGATAAATCAGGACCGACATACTTGAGTTAAGTAATGAAGTATCACACAGTGAAATTGGATAAACTTATCAGTCCGGTAGTTCTGGACAAGGAATTTCATAAGTGGTGTTTTGCTCTTCAGAAGGTCATCTTCTACCTTCTTTTCTGTCAGCTTTTGTCCCCCTTTCTTCCCTAGAAATTACGTGTTGCACGAGAAACATAGGTCTCTGGTAGTAGGTCAACTACAGAAGACCACTCGTGATAGCTGGGGAGCATCCAACATTCAGAATCCAACCCATACCAAAAAAGCATTGTGATATTTTAAAAGTATGCGAAGGAAGAAAGAGTACCAGAAAAAAACAGCACATGTACACATGGGGCAGAAAGTATCCTGTATGACGTGAAAGTACCGGAGGGATCGTTTATCAGTCTTACACTACGGCAGTTAAATAGGTTGCAACAATTCAGGTATCATTCTGCGGGAAATCAGACTAATACAACTGAAATTATAACGAAGTCACTTTGATCCAGGCCACGTGAAATTTGGTCTTTGTCTGCGCCATAAAAATTACTGTACCATGTTACTAAATGAACAATTTTATGCACATTGAATGGCTTTCCAAGTAATAGGCCAGTCTCACTCCACTCGGTTCTTAGAGGTAAGCCGCATTTCCGCTATCAGCTTCGGATTAGCTGACAAACAACAACCCTTACCTTCCGTCGATGCGTTGTATTTAAGCACATCTCTACCGTTAAGCTAAAAAGCAAAGTATAGCCTTTTAAGAAGTGTAACAACGGGACTGTCAAGACTTTCGCGCAATTAGACGAGCATTTTCCATGTTTCAGCCGCGGTATCTTGTTTTCCGTTTAGCTCTACTTTGGTCACAGAAAACGGTCAATGTCACGCACCACTGTGAGGAAAATCTTGGTCACTCAGTTTGCAAGAATTGATGATTTTTCGTCCCCTGGGGGAGAGCTGAACAATTTAGTTGCAAACACTCCATCACTAATCAGGGTAGTGTGATCGATGCCTGGTTAAAAAAGTTGAGGTTCACTTGAAAGTAAGCCGAGCTCCACTGGAAGCGACGTCAAAGATTTTGGGTAGCAGGCATGGATAATCCGCGTCATCAAAGTTATTCATGTACCAACGGATCGATTCGCATTTCCTTTTGTAATCAAACCTCAAACAACGAACGTCGTATAAAGGGTCTCCTGACTGTGATGACGCCAGTTTAGAAAGCTACTCCCGAATAAGCGAATATTTCTGGTTTGCAAAATGAAAAGCTTCAGGAACAAGTGTTTGAAAACAGTCTATAAGAAATCAAAAATCTTTTGAGAAAAATTCGGTAAAAGTTGACGGATTTATTGCTGGGCCTACAACAACCACCATCAGGCCAAGTAACTAGGTTACAATTATGGCTGAAGTTGGTAGCCAGAGAATGAACCAGAAAAATGTCTTACTACCAACAGAGTAGGTGACTGCTGGGCTTCGGTTTAGAGTTTTATGTCAATTATTTTGGGTAAGAGTTACACCGACAGTTAGGGGGAACTGATTGCACCACTAATTCTAATGGGTGACCACTAAGTTCCTTGCTAAATTTTTTTGAATGAGCTGAGCTTGGTCAGCGGGGATAGCTTTGTCAGTTTTCCCCCTAAAATAGAGATCCTATTACTGTTGACCTTTTGGCCATTAACAGTCACTGCCTAATGAAGCTGGCATGACACTCATTGGGTTGAGTGACCGTCGTCTATCACTGGAATTGGGACGCACAAGTACAGGATAAATGAGTAAGCAAAGATGTAGGTGAACAGTTACTGGATTGCAGAAAATAAGCTGCTGTAAACCTGTTGATCCCATAAGTTTGATGAACTACTCTAACGGCTGCACAATCTTGCATGTTAAATTGTCATCATCCCCACTACTGGTTGCTCGAGAAATGCTCTTTAACTGAAAGAGCTCTGCGGTCTCATTTAACCGCTTGCTCGTCACTATTAGTGATAACATTACGCAGCTTAGACATAAAAATTCGAGTTTAGCAATAGGTATCAGTATCCCGGCACAGTCGGCAGGTAAAGTCGGCGGTTACAGTCAAGTTTAGAAGATGCTGAGAGATAAAAGTAACGTCATCGTGCCCAAAGGATCGGGACTTAAATGTGAACCCAAAAAGGTAGATGCTTACAGTGTAAGTTGAACCAGCATCTCTTAGAATGAGTGTTCGAAGCAAACCGGATGACGGAATGTTGGTGCCAAAGTAGTCAAATAAGGGTGTCATCCAATTCAGCCTAAAGAGCAACGAACAAGCAGTTGGGAACAAAAGGTGTGGCCTATTCTCCACTCCTACAGGGCTCATGTAGATTTACGTGTAGGCAACACGAAGATTCAGAAAGTGGGAACAAATTGGAAGAAGTGTATACATCAGCTAGCCAGCTCAACGAACAATGCGGCCTTTCCAAACAAAACTCTCTAAAAAGCTACGGTATTTATACACATGATAATATTAGCCTGCTAAATGCAGTTAAATGGACTACTTCGACATGTAGGCAGTAACGTTTAGAGGGTACGCAGTCGTTCTGGGAAAGGCGAATTGATAGCACCGCGGTGATGGAGGATAAAACCAACCACGCGCTGTGTCAGGTGGTCACACTGTCCGAGCGCTCCGGGTTAAGTGAATAAAAATTAGCATTTTAAAAGGTAAAGAGCTGACGGTTGCATAACCTAAGGAAAATAAGGGAGGGATTCTATCCGTGAGTTGTTCTGAACAGGCAAAATAGACCAAGTTTTCGGAATTTAGATCATGCGTGCTGTTTTGTGAAAGCTAAAAAACAACACTGTTCGCTAGAACACGTGGATTATTAACAGTATTCTGCAAATTACTGAAGGTTTGAAGGTGAAAAAGCAAGCATCAAGTCGCCAGTAATCCTTTCAAAAAAGTGTCCTCCTGCTAGTATGACCCAAATTTCGACTACATCCCTCATGATATTAAAATGTTCCCACATGTTTCCATGTGCAAAAACGATAACCAATCTATGGAACAAATTTGTGTAGTTTGCAAGTGTATGCTTGAATTCCGCTCATTTAGACTCACCAGGTTACGCTGAAAAGTGGTTACTCAGGTTCGGCTAATGAAGCTTTTGGCCGTCGTTGAACTGCGGGTCTTAAACCAATGGCCGAAACAATCAACCTCGACATATTCACACTTCTTGAAACCCTGATGCCTAATCAATGTCGAGCGAACAGCATCAGCAAAACTAGCCTTTTGTGGAAGGTTTTGATCAACGGACAAATTCTGTTTAATCCTTTTCAATTCTTTCAATCCCGACTTGTTCCATTCACCGCACACCAATGGCCGTTCCAGTTTGACTGTCAGCTTTAAGCTCTGGATGTTAGGCGTAGCGTTGATATGCAGTAGCACATTTTAATTTATTCTATTGTTCTAAATTTCTAGAATTTACACGTTCACCACCACATAGATCATTCAGAAAATATTATACTGATGGTACTATATAGCTGATTACTCTACAAGGTAAAAACAGGAACACAACCAGATCTATAAAAATAGTCGGGGCTGGGGTGGGTTTTCATATCCAGGCCACACTTTCTACATCCTTTTTATAGTCTGATCCGCTTATTCCTGCTGTGACGTCATCACGGTGGTAGTCTGGTGAACAAATTACCTGCGTGTCCACAGTAATCAGCATTTTGTTGTTAGTGTGGGGAAAGTTAAGGATTCCTAGTGGGGATCTCGACCAATCTAGGTTAAAAAGCTGAGGAGCTTCTCAATACAGATAGGCTTCACTTACTTGACGAAATCTGCATTAAAAAAATCAGCATTTGGCCTGGAGCTTTCGTGCGCAGATTATGAGTGGTTATATAAGTATGCTGAGGGAGACTAGTCGTATTTATACGTACAAAAGAGCCAGAAATTGTTTGTCGATAGTTGGTGGACAAAAATGACGCGGTTCGGGTCTCTAATATTACGTGGCTTAGCACAACATGGGTGCTTTGTCCAGCCAACACAAAAGCACACCTAATTACTGGAAAAATTTTCGTGATAAGCTATACGGATCTTATATCAGGCTACATGCTGGCTGGGCAATAGCTGCGTTTATAAAAATCAGGGACAAAGCGTTCCATGTACACAGGACTGGCTGTGTTGCCTGAATACAAAGAATAGTCCAGCATTTTGGCTTTCGCGTGGCTGCTAGCCTCGCTGGCCAGTGCGCCTTAAAATGTTAATCACGAAAGTTAATCAAGAAAGTTGATCAAAACTATGTCCGACTTGTGTGTCTGGATGTGAGCTATTCAGTCTATTTGGTTAGTTGTCACTCTATGAGAACAGGAACTTTATCGGAATCGTACTTGCCAGTTTAAACCAGTAAATCGAGCTTCCAGTCAAGTAACACGCCTCAGATTTGAAAAGTTTGAAAGGTTTATTTAATGAGGTTGTCGGTTCACTTTATTAAATAGAGATACAAAAATATTGCGAAGATCAAGCAATACAGTGAAACTAACAGCGTAGTGCAGCGGTAGTTATATCTACTAACTGAACGTAAATTCTCGTTAGTAGGCCAATTCAGTAGCCACAACTTTTCGTTCGGTTTACGTATTTTACACATACACTCACACGTTTGTTCAATTGCCAGTTTGATACACATCAAATGTAATCAATGAAAGTTTATTTTTGTTAATGTCAGGTAACAAAACAATAATAAACTTCATTGCAAAACCGCCGAAAGCCAGTGAAATTCAGCTCGTTGAGGATTTCTAAATGACAACGTGGTGCCGCACCTAATACCAGGGTTCAAGCCATGGTTGTCTTTCTTCCAGATGATGTGAACAACATTAAAACTCTCGGTGAAGCACAAATGATTTGGTCTCATAATGTTCACGTGATTCAGTCTTCTCACAAAAAGGCTTCTCTTGGCTTATAGGCTTCTGTTTATCACAAAAAATGATGCCGTCGGACGCCTTCTTTGTATTGACGGTTTTTTAAAGGTACCTTGAAATTCATTAAATCTAAGAAAGCATCCGTAAGGAGTGTGTTTCTGCCATGAGTATGGCTTTTTGAAGTAGCGAATAGAAATTTTAACAGGTAAGAACAAATACCTACATGAAGCTAAGGCCGTAGATAAGATAGAGTTGAATGTTAGCTCAAAACACAACATAATCACATAACCGACATGGGACTCGTTCCAAAAGTTTTCGATTTCGGGTTCTTGCGTGTTAGTATAGTCTTGAGAGTTTTTGTTTAGAAAAGTTCGGAACTTCGACTTATCCGGAAGTCGGTTCACAAAACTGATCAATCCAACTAATGTTGCCGGTTGTTGGAAACCTAGTCGTGCGTTAACTGATGTAATGTGACGGATATTGTTCTGAATTGTCTCATCGAGGTACTGTATCCAGGCTTCCAAGTATCACTTCTCATGGTTGAGCGCAGTGTCCCCGCACAACCGTCCAACCTAACATCACCACAGAAAAATTAATCTAACGAAGTGCCAGTACAACAGCAAACTATACTAAACAAGATATGTTTGGAGAGTGTCCTTGAAATTTCACAACAAAAGGTTCAACCTCAAAACGGTCCCGACTAGCGAGTCGACAAATAACAGACAACTGTCAGGTAGCGGTCTTCAGAGGTCACCAGACCAGAAAACGAAATTGGGGGATGTGAGTTGTTGATACTGCAGTACAAATTTGAAGCTTTCAAGCGCTGCTTTGAGTGGGGCAGAGATAAGTTTAGATTTCAGCAGTATCTGTTAAGCCGTCACTTTCTGAATCAAGTTAGCTTATCATTGAGCGAGTCGAATGATTCATACAGCGTGAATTTAACCACCACAAGTGGTTTGTGCTAGGTCGAACTGCTGTGAATCTTCAAAAATATTGAATAGATGTAGCATAATAGATGCTATCCTACTGTCCTGGAAAAGTTACATATGAGGCGAAACACGCGGCTCGTGATTTTCACCAGATGTGGAAACGGTAGGTGATTCACCTATGCCCCCAGGTGCGTATTTGAAACATCTCTGATTTTGCAACCGGAATAAAAGATATCTTCGAGTAAAAAGTCACGCAAAGTCATCCCAGTCTTCTCGGGAAAACCAAATCCTCGATGGATCAAAAATAAAGAGTAAAACATCACAAGCCGAGAGTTCCAGTGGTGAGAGGAAGCAAGAGAGCTCGGATACCCATCATTAATCGGTTTAGCAGCAATGTACTCAATGGAGGACTACTCAATAGATGGACTAAGTGAACCCATTGACAATTTATGTCTCGCTACACTTTATGGACTGATACATGTTCCGGTTTCCTGATTATTCCAGCGATTGTGGCAACTGATGCTGGGTGTTCACCCGGTCCGTTTACCGAGGCTTAAACTTTTTTCATGTGATAAGCCGTCACGCGACATTGTACTATTCTTGAAACCATCACTGAAATTAATCTGTACAAGCACCCAAATCTATCGAAGATGCAACATTCCTATGGGATGCAGTGAACGAAACTCAGTCTCCTTACGTTCAGCTATTGCAGAAAAGCCCATGGGGAGCAGTTCGTTGTAGAGAAGCGAATCCCCATACTACGAGAAATCATATGACGAGGTGCTCTGGTGGGTAATATTGGCCGTGACAGGGGTGAAAACAGTAACGTGTTTCTGCAAGGCAACCAGCCCCTTCTGTGTACGGAAGCAGCGGTGCCAGCTTCCCCCGAGGAAGGACGGGTTAGAAGAAGGCAGCCCCTAAAACCGCACACTCTAATTTCCCAAAGGTTGACAATGACCACTGGCGCATTACTCGGCACGGTTGATATACTTTTGAGATTCAAGAGTCTGACGATACTCAGAAAGCACCCGCTGTACACATTGGCATAGGGAGCCAGAAGTCCATACCTTAATCCCTGTGCTATTGGGCTAGGTCAGTGACCCATACACTTCTGAATCAGACCTTGGAGTTGGGAGCCCGGGTTGCGGCGTCCGTATTCAACCCTTGTTTTCAAGCTCAACAGTCAATGGCCTGTAACTTGCTGAAAACGATGCGCCCTGTAAAGAGATGGAAGACTGGTTTTCTACAACTTGGAACCGTGCCAATGAGGATCTTCCTCAATAGGGATGGTGTCAAGGTTTAAAAGCGAGATTCTCTTATCGTCAAAGAACTCAAACGCTACAAGGTAGACATCACTGCACTCAGTGAGACTCAGACGGTTTTCAAGGGAGGCCATTGCATGATGGCTCTGATTATACCTTCTACCAGGTGGAACAACATAAGAAGATCGAGGTGATCATGACGTCGGATTCGTAGCAGCAGACCACATGAATCAAAACATGGTGGAACGGCCTTACTGTACCAGATTGAGAATGATGACAATCTGACTCCAGCTGTCGAAGATTAGGTTTGCCATGTGTATCAGCGCCTATGCTCTGCACAATGTCACACTCAGAGAAGGAAAAGGACGAGTCCAACAATCAGCTGTCAGACCTGGTCAGATATGTACCCCTAAGCAGTTCCCTCATTCCGAATTGCAAGCGTGAGCACGGGTTTGGAAGAATATACCTTGGAAGAATATACTAGGTCCACTATGAATCGGAACAATGAGCGAAAACGGTGAAGGACTGCGATAAGTGCGGTATTCTAAATCAATACCAAGACACTTTGTTAAGTGCGGGACGAAAGTTGCTTGCTTCGTGAAATCATTCAAGAAGCAGACACAGACATCTAGTCGATAGTCGTTTTGCGGCAAGGTGATCAGTCTCTGGTGCGTACAAAACTTAGAAAATTGCCACATCGCTGAACAGGGCGAATAGTTATTCAGGTTGAGCTTAATTAAACCGAAGAACTAGGAAGCGGTGTAGAAAAGAATGATCACGCGTGATGGTGAATATTTAGGACCCAAGCATATTTGAAAGTCATTGAGCTCAGTAGCGTGACAGACGGACTGAACGCACGAATCTCAAAGGACAGAATTGCATTTACCGATTTGTGCCACCTGTGGCGTCATAAAGGCATCTCACCGGGTCTCAAAGTACTGTGTATCGAACTGCAGTAGGGGCTGCATTGTCGTACGGCTGAGAGACTTGGCCAGCTCAGGTGGAGGACCTGAGACATCTTCTAGTCTTTGACCACCCATGTCTCATTACTATAGCTGGGGTCGGCTGGAACCGGCGAATTCCTAATGAAGTGATCAGGAAACGGGTTTCTGCTTAAGCAGAAACCCATCCCCCGAGATGGGTGCTTGGCTGGAGACATTGAATGATATGGTGGTTCACCAATGTCAGTGGCATTCGTGCTGTCAGTTTCTATCCAGACTGACTGAGTGCTGGAGGTGTATGCACCTGGGGTTTGTGGTAGGCCAGCTCTAAGTAACCGTTCCTGTCCCATTCGCTTCTTCTTTCCATTACAAAGCTTTATTGAGGTAAAGCGACATGAGTGTATAGCAGTGGAACAGCAGTGTTCTCATCTAGTGTTTCTGTCAGTGGTGACGATGATGGGCATGAATACGAGGATGCATCCAAGAAGCTATTGTGGACACAAATGGATCAACACAAGAACGGGGGAACATTAGGGCTCGTATTTTGTCTAGTCGATTAGTCGCTGGCATTCTGGATGGATTCAGTATATTCATTTCAGTTTCCAGCCATAAACTACGTGCCGGTGTTACGCTGGTTCCAGCTGTTGGCCGAACATGTGGTATATAGCCAGGCATTGCTGGCGATGCCATAACCGGTTAACTGTTTTTGGATCATTCTGATTTCCATAACAAACGGAAACTGGGAAGCGACTCACTCAGGAGCATCCCTGACTGACTGATTGAGCTATGTCTACCAGTGTCATTACCTACCGATCAGTCAAGTCTTCGGCCCCAAAAAAGGGACAGTTGTCAGCCCGACTGAGTTTACTGATCAGCGTTTCCGTACTTCGTAGTCGGGCCATAGACTGTCCTCGTTTCCAAGTAACACAAGTCTGGGCAAAAGATCTCTGCGGGGCAGATGGTCTCCTCACATATCAATTACATATTCTAACCAGATTTGGCAGTAGCTCGTCCACAGCCGGAGACTTCCTGCATTCTAAGATCACCTGGCATAACTCAACGCTGTTAACTCGACATTCCTACCAGACCTAGAGAATATTTCGGGAGCACCGACATTGAAGCACTAAGAGCACCTTCTACTAGTAGAGGCCACGTTTCCGATCTGTAACGCAGTATGAGCTGCACCATTGCATTTTATCCCCTGCCTTTGAAAGAAAATCTGAGGTCGCACAGACGTCACGAGTGCCGGAGGCCAGTTAAAGCTGCCCTGGTCTTCCTGAGCCAAGAAGTGATCTCGTCTCCAGCCAGTCCTCCGTGGCCTATGCAACTGCCTAGGTAGGTAAGTTTTTCTACCACCCAGTGTTTTGGGATTACTCTACAATTAGCAGGTGTGAAGTTCATACCAAATCGTGCGCCAGACTTATTGAGGTTGTCTAAAATGGATTGTATCTCTAAAGAATCCTAGCCAAGGGAAGCAAGATATTCTACGTACTCAATAACTGTGAGCCAATGCCCCGGAAGCATTTAGTTCCCCTATGTTTTAGAGACAGAGTGAGAAGCTACAAGCAGCATATTTAGTCTTCCAGGTGCAAACAGATTTCAGTGACCTCTTTTTTGCATTTGTAGGGCTAAATTCTACTTAGACAAAATCGTAAAAGTATAGCTTCGTTTTATAATATTGGAAATGTGAACTTGAAACCACCTGAGCGCACTGTTGATGGTAGATACCTTAAGAGTGATTTGTGGTCTTGCAATATAATACAGGTTCTTACGTTACACTTCTCTATTATTTATTTTTCCAGATATTGCTCCACCTTATGTCCACTCACGATGGATAGTCAACTGGTGTCCAAACAGCGGTAACACAAGACAGCTTTCGGAGTGTGATAAAAGTGCGAGTACCTTTTGAGCCTCAGTAGGTCAAACGGCTGATGAATAAAAGAAAGCATACACGGAAAGTCAGAATTTTAAAAATAACATGGTGGTACACATTCACACTGAGGACGAATAGTTTAGTAAAGCGGCAACCACATCTTTTCGAATAAAAGACTTGATATATTATCCACACAGTTCAAGTTTCTGAATTAATCCAGATACTCGTTTGGCTGTACACCCTACTAGATGCTTTACGTCATCTGCTCAACCGTAACTTACAGGTTTAATTTATCGCTTTGCCATAAATTCAAGCGCTTCATTGAAAACAGAATGATTAATAGAGGCACCTGCAATTCATATCCCAGGCACACATTGACGCAATTCACCAGAGTTCACACGCTTGTTTTCTGTGTTAGAATACAGTATGAGATTATGATTTACTGACATTCGTGGCAAGCTGTGTGTCTGCATGATTGATTTGGCAACCTCGTTTCAGATGAACGGGTCTGCTAATATGTAAATTATTGCCTTTATCCTATTTCCATCACCAGTGGATTTCTAAAATGTTATGTACAACTGTTGCTTGTGACGTACTACTGCTTGGCGTTGTTTCTACACAACAGTTGAACAAATCTGGGAACATAACATTTTTTCCTGTTCTTCGTTTAATCATGACTTCACTGCTATCCATATTCAATTGTAAATAAAACTGTCGACCAAAATTATTCACACTGATGACATCGAATTCGGCACACAGTCACCGATTCTGTATAACAGGTGATGAGGAGAGCGTACACAGTGTATCCTGTCAACAGTATATGTCAATCACGGTAGCAAACTGTTTGAACAACGCCATTCATGTAAACAGGCAGCTTGTACACATCCACGTTGTATGTTGTTCCGAAGAACACATTTATTCCACTAGAACTATTTGCCCACATTTAGGACACTCAAAATGTTTACTAAAACAAAAGTTCCATTAAATGATATTCGGAATGAAATAGTGTAGTACACACAAGCTGTTCTTATAGTGTGGTCTCAGGTTTGGTTGGTTTTGAAAAGGTTTACAAAAGTTTACTCCCACCACAGTCACTATATTCAATCAAAAAAGGCAGTAAAACCATTGCCAGACAGACCTGTGTGAGAACAATACTCCATACTGTAGGCAAATTCAAGAATACCTTCACGGACATTTACTCTAGCTGCATGATAGGAGTACAGAGATTGTTTGTGACTGGTGAAATGCTAGTAACATATCACATTATGTCATCCTTAGAATCCGCGAAATGGATGAGTCAAGTGACCTTTGCCGTCGACAGGTCCAAGAGTAACCAGTCACTCTAGGACAGCCTTTTAGTTTGATTCTAAAAAAATGAAACCAAACGAATGACGGATAGAACTTGTTGTTTGCCCAACTAGTACATCAATCCTTTCCTGTACTCGCTCCAATGAGTTTCGGTGGAGGAATACGAAAAAGCCCTATGTCCGTCCAAGAACCCGGTTGCCACAAACTTGTCGAATACATATGCATGGATTTTAATCCGGGCTGCGGTAACAGGTCGGAGCATCCTTTTTCAGCGAAGTGAATATTTGAAACTTGAAATCAGAGGAGGAATTGGGCGCCAATTTAACCGAGAGTTGAAGTGGTAGAAAACCTTACACAAATATTTATACTGAGCTCCGTGGGGCAGAAAAAAAGCTGTCCCCTCTCAGAACAAATTGCATTCCCTGAGAACGGATAACCCGGAATCAAATAAAGGAAACTGAATAAAACCTCTCTTTCGTCGGAACAGCATTTGGTACCACTGTGTAGGATGCATTTCAGTCTTTAGTGTTCTTCCGCACTACATTTGCAACATGGGATCTACCAGTTTCAGATTTCCCTACTTAGCCCACTCATACGATACAGTGTACACGTCCTATGCCTGAATCAGCCATTGACTGGACCCATGAATATTCCATTTCTAGGTGCCACCCACGGTATATATATATATATATATATATATATATATATATATATATAGTGCGCTAAGGTCTTCTCATCACATGCATTGATGCTTCGTCAGAATACCGTTCATGCACTCAACTTCAACTAAACACTGAATTCCTTGATCGACATTGCACTGTAGAATCTACGGAGATGTGGAATAAAGCGTTCTGTTTGTAGAACACTTTTTTCTGTCGGAACTTGCAAGGAAACAGATAAAACTCACACGTGAATTATATCTACAAGTTCATCGTCACTGCTTACTGGATAATCCCACTGCGAATCATACATCCGCTCCGTACTGGGTGACCAGATTGTCGGAGTGACTGTCTAAAAAACCCTCCTGAGAACGGGTGGGCCTTAGTACTGAGGCTTTTCGCGCTGACTACGCACATCAATGACTCCCCCTACTGTCTCACTGTCTGCGTTTATCAAACAACCACCGTGGCATCAAACGCAGGTATAGTGGCCAAATATGAATACCGCAGATGTCGAGTTTTATTCAGGCCAACGTCACATTCATAAGATAATAAAGGGACTCGTGCTGATTTGTTGTTGCACAGCTGCTAGCAAGTTCGCTACTTTTCTGGTCTCTTTACAGGATCGTGTCTGTTGATGCATGTTAGTATCCATCACACTTTCCGAACCACCTGTTGTTGAAATTAGTTCCATGTTGTCCACACTAATGTCTCCCTAGCGCCTCTGTGATTCCCGGAAGAACATCTTAAGAGTCACACAGTACCAAAACACATCAGGTTGTAAGGACAGAAGTGACGAATGTTGACTACGGAGAGCAAAAAAGTCGCGCCTGCATCATAAGCGTACAAACTATTAAACTATGTGACGATTTAGGAAGAAAAAAGTTTGCGGTTAAATCATCTGATTGACTTTCTTCATTCATGGTGGTAACAGCAAGTATGTACCCCGTTTGAAACTCTACCAAGATTTGTAAAGTGTGACTATTGCTGAATGGTCAGACAATTGTTTCTTAATTTTCATAATCCGTACGGAGGAAATGGCTATTAACAAGCCTTGGTTCTGAAGTTTTTACAAATGGCAATTATAAGGCAATGATTTTTCGTAGAAAAACCACTAGGATGCCTTTTTTCGCCCTGACGTAACTATCAGTTGCATGTAGCAGGAATTAACCGCCCGAGTTCATCTACTGTTCTGTAATTAGCACTTTGTAATTACCAGGTTCTTCGTAATGAGCGCAAAAGGCCAGGAAATTTCTCTGACCATTCATCAACAATTAAACTCTTAGCCGGTTTCCGCGCATGCACTGAAATGAACAAGGCAGCCGCTTGGATTATTCGATCGCAATGGCATAAATGAGGTCGGGAACGACTTAATTTTGCCGTAACGTGTCGTATGAACCTAAACACCTTTCGAATAGATTCTGCTACATTCCGCTGATAAGTGCTAAACAGAATGAATCACACGATAGATTATTCTCCTGGGGACGATCAGTTCCATGTTAGATTTTGTAACAAGTACCACTGTATTTTCTACCGGGGTGATAAACTTCAGGACCATGTTTCTCATCAGATTATTTGTCTAACCGTGAACTCTGCTCTTTTGCAAACCATTTGATGAGAAAACGCAGCTATCATTTTCCTCTATTTTCAAAAAGTCGCCATTTGTGCGCTTGTTCACCGTATCTGGAGGGATTTATAATGATTCACTACCTACTACTTGTTTAGCTCTCCTTTGAATATAGCAACAGTTTGATACAAATATGGATGAAAATAATCTATTAAAGTAGACCCCTAACAGTTGCTTCTCACAGGATACACGGCAGCTGTGCATCAAAATGGTGCCACAGTTGAACGATCTTTTTGATAACCCCAGATGAAATAACGGGGCAAAACGCTAAGGTCTGCCCAAAGAGAAAAAATTGTCAGCAGGTAGACAGGTGATCGTACGGTGCAACATGGTAGGTTTTTTTCAGGTTCACGATACAAAAACGGTGAACTAGACAGCATTGGACAATGTGAGATGTGTTTACAAACAACACGTCAGGACCGATGGCCACCGGAAACTCCTGACTTACAAAGTGCGCTGCCGACTTCATTTGGACAAACAGTTTGACAGAGTATTGCCCTTTCGACCCGTTATCCGAAAGATAAGTCGGCCAGCCACTCTCATGTATCTATAGCAAACTTCCCTGTAAAACGAATAAGACACTGAAAAAAATATTGGTTGCAATTTTCGTGCACTTTCGATCACATCGGTGTCAGCAGTGCGCCTGAAACTATCAAACATTCCACGATCACGGATTGCATAAATTCTCTGAAAGAAAAGACTTCAGTCAATCACGATCTAGTCTTCCAATCTATTATGGTCTGAGAGTTGTTTTGTCTGTCAAGCTACAGTCCAGCTACGAATTATTTACTCTACTAGGATTTATTTAGCGCTCTCTCTTACCCAACCAGTTAATGATTAATACAAACATTCCGTTTGTTGGTGAATAGGCATACTGTTTTATGTGGATAGTCATTTATTTTGCTGGAGGATGTTGCCGGATCTCGTCAACTTAGCCACGTGGGACATTTCATTTAAACGGGGACGGATGTGACTGACTTTTTCAAGATAAGATCACAATCGTTCTAAAATATCGGACCGATCAGGTGTAATGTCCAGTATACATATTACGTGAAATCTTCAAGATAGTGTAAAGTGAGTTGAATAATTATGAAAACGTCAGTTTCCCATCCTCTAAAGTGAAAGCATTTTTTTACGCTCCCGACGAAGTTGCCATAATGTTTTCGGACTCATCTAAGTATTACTTCACGTAGGTTGCTGACATGACATAGATTACTCGTACGCTGCAGTACATCAAGCAGAAAGACTCTGAACCCAATATGACACTCACCTTCCTTTGGATGTCACACTTTTGACCTCTTGTACGGACAACTTGAGGGAGATATCCCGGTACCGCGCGTTCTCCAGTTCAGGTTTGGCACGTTTTCGAAGCCTGTGAAAAAGGATGAACGAAATACGGAACACATGATAAATCCTGCATGAAAACTAATTAACTGATTTTACTTCCAGTCTGCGCATTTTACTTGTGGTTTAATCTAACCGAGTTTGCTAACAGAAACATCAGTTAGCACCGAGTCACGTTTACGATCATAGCTAACACTTCCGTGCCATGCAAACCAAACGTTGCACATTTTGTATGGGTTGGTAAAGCAGCATGGTTTAGTTAAAACTGATATAAACTATGTACGCGTCATAATCCAAAAGGTATGATGCAGATAAAATGTTATCCCCCTAGAACATCCCGTCACCTGCTTGTCCCTTATTCACACCACCGACGGTTGATTCAGTTATTCGATTAAGGCTCAGGTAGTATGCTACTGGTCGGCAGTTGTTCATCGGGTCTCGCTCGTGGTCCACTCAGTTATCAGCTGAAGTACACTAAGAACAAAAATACATTATTTGGCGGAAAATATGCGTCGACTTAACGGTATTCCGCAGTGAATGACACAAGTTTAAGGTTCCT
The DNA here is from genome assembly GCA_004794785.1 of Opisthorchis felineus. Lineage (NCBI taxonomy): Eukaryota > Metazoa > Platyhelminthes > Trematoda > Opisthorchiida > Opisthorchiidae > Opisthorchis > Opisthorchis felineus. The sequence continues at coordinate 399,903 of SJOL01006393.1, read as the reverse complement.
ACTCGAGGCTGGACTGATCTGATCTGTGATGGACCGCACAGATCTTTGGTCGTTTATTGCTGAAACAAATGAATGTTAAGTGAATTCCGAAGAGAGGGGGAGTTGAATGACTCTTTTTTATTGATGAAAATCCACTCACTTACTAACTAAGTTTGTGTTACCAGGATACTCAGATGAATCCGAGGTTAATCCCTTGTCGATTATATTCTTCGTATAAATGTGCCGCACATAGGGCGCCTCATGTTTCAGTTAGTACCATAATCGAGATATCGCAGTATATTTTCTTGACATGAAACACTACTCACAGGCCTTTCGAAAGTACCTACTAATGAGCCATAAGAAGAATAACACTGGTCTCAGGCTAGCAAAGAGTTTTCAGCACTCTTATGAACAGTTTGCTCAGGCTGCGGACAGCTGCAGTTCTCACTCATCACAAGTAAGCGGAAACTTGTATTGCAAAGCACTCATCGGACAACATTTACGGCTATTCTTTCGGTAAATATAATGTTGTTTAGGGCATTTATCAATGACCATAAATTTGAACTGAGGATGAACAACCAGAACGAAGGCAGTCACACGATGAGGTTTAATCTGAAAAGCGAATGTCTACCCAAACGCGCATACAGTAAGTCTTGTAAACTGACCACTGTAGTTCGCAAACCTCATATTGCAGCCGGATGATAAACTTGTCGAAATAGTACAAAGCTTCTCTTGATTTATTGCGCAAAGATGTCTTTTTAACCATCCAACAATGAAAAGGATAATTACTTCCGGCCTGAGGTAAGTCAAAATGACACTGTTAGTGCCTTCTCAAAGACCGGTTTTTAACACGAACTCTGCATTGTGCGGTTTGAAATGCGTTGCATTTCACTTTTGGTCGAAACTTGCTCAGTGTGTATCTCCTACTTGAAACAGATTTGTCATCTTGTAGAACCCTATCCAATCTAAGCGGTTTCCCTCAAAAGTAGTCCTGAGATGGCGAAACATTGCATTGAACGACCCAAATGACTGTATCTGTCACGTATAATTTACCCAACATCTAACTTAACCTAACAGATGGAAATAAGGGAACCGTCTTATAGCGATACACAAGGGGATAATATGAATTACAAAGGATGAATAAGCGCTTATAATAACAATTCGAGCTATTTTGTCCGCAAAATCATGTCGAAATTGGTGTGAACTGGCTTCGCTAAGCTGAGGTGCGTTTATCACTTCCAGAACAGGCTTTGCGATGTCATCACCTTCAACGCGTTAAGCTTATTCAGAAGCCAGAAGGATACTGAGCAATGTCCATCGAGCCTAACCCCCAAAGGCCTAAACTCTCTTCGGAGCACAATGTTCTCTAAAGACTCAACCACCGACTGGACTTATTCATGCAAGCACAGTCAGTCTCTGCTGGAAATTCAGGCTACCCTCGTTAGAAATCGTTGGCACTGTGTACATCAAAATTCTCTAATGAAACTCGAAACCGGTTTATTTCGTTTAGCAGTTGAATGAGACATTGTGAGGCTGGGAGTTGATGATCAGCCGTATGATTCGCTCGCGCTTCAAAAGGAAATGGCACCAACATGCTTTAACCTCGCAGTTAACAGTAAGTGATTCGGTGTTGGTTTGCCCCTCAACTACATTCCAGACCCCTAGATAGGTCACCAAAACGAACTGACGAAAATGGTCTTTTCGGATGTAACTTTACTACTGAAATAGCCTTCAACTAATCAAATCAAAGCGACCTCTTCTGGATGGTAGTTTCTCCAAAAAAAGACAACTACATCATAGTCTAAGCGGTGCACAGACTACATTCACAATTATCTGCACGGCCAAAGCTTGTTACAAGAACATATGTATTTACTGTGACAAATCACCGATAATTGACATCCAGGTTTCCACTTGTCCGCATTCATAAACTGCGCTCTCCTGATGCTGCTGTCTACACGGTTTAAATTGAAATGGATTTGGATACTTCCAATAGGAGATTTGCGGACATGTCAAACCCGTTTCTCCGATAAAGTGAGAAAGATACAGTGGATAAATGCATAATACACATCGTAAGCACTTTTGGCTACTTAAATACACTGAAATGGCATTCGCTGAAGTCAACCGCCTAAAGCCGTGCGTACGCAAAACGTTTCACAAAACACATGCAGTTGACATTTCGGTGCGCTTCCTCATAATTTTCATCTACTGCTTGGTACCTAACACTGTCTTTGATCCTGTTTTTGAGCAGTCCGCATCACATCTACCTACCGTAAGGACAAGATAGGTTGATTACTGCTTCATCAAGAAAACGAACAATTTGGTTCGTAGCACACTATGTGCGGTGAATGTAGTTTCTAAACTAAGAAATTTAAAAGTAATAAACTGGAAATCCTAATTTACCACCAAAGTTCAGGTGCTTTGGACTTATTGAAGAAAATATGCGGAAAGGTGACTTATTACGAGGAAAATGGACGGAATCAAGATTAAAACAAAGCCACTTTGCAACTTTGAATGAAGCCGTTTAAGTTCGCCACATCAGCAACTGTGTGACAGAGTAAATACCTGAAAAATTTACAAACCTAATGCCAGGTAGTGGCTGTTTATCCTGAACTGAACTTAATGTCTTTTAACATATCAGATTGTGCTGCACTAAGAAGAATCCTAACTAAATTGGCGAACCCACACAACCACCTAGTTCAAGAAGTCCCCTTCGGAATGCATCGCACTATATGTTATGTGTATTAACGTTTTTGAACAGGTGCTCCCAGGTCATTTAACAATAACGTGGTGGATTCTGAGTAGTACTACCTGGTGGTCTCCTTTTCACCCGATTTGTAGGTGAATGGGTTTCGTATTCTAAATCACTCGAACGTCCGCCCAGGGTATGTGGGCAGTGGCAATGGCTCACCTATGACTCTGCAGTTGTATAACGAAAGAAGCTGAGGCTTAAGTGTTTGCGTGTTATGTGAGCCGTTACCATCAGTAACCTAGCTGGAAAACCACTGGTTGGGCAAAACAGGGGTCAACAGTCTGAGCTCTAACCCCGGCTTCAAACTTCTGTCGTTTCCGCTATATGCGTCACAGGTTTTCTATTCAAAAAGGCAGGCAATAAGTATATTCACTTTTCAGCAGCATGAAGAGTTTAGTATTTAGCACGTTAACTGGTGGGATTTCCCCAGGATGGTTGAAAAACGTAAACTTACAAAATCACCCAAGTTAAGTGATGTTTCTAATAATATAAGACGTGGTCCTTCATTATTTTGTTCCTAGCATCAATCTCACATCAATTTAATCGAGGGAGAGTTAACGGCGTCAAGTTTTAATGAGATAGAACTAAAACTAGACAAAACATGCTGGATGCCAGTTTGAAGGTCAGACTTGTTTCTAAGTTTGGCATAGGCTAGGGTAGGAGATAGCCAACGATAAGCTGGTTCGGATGAAACTACTATCCAAACAAAACTAACCAACCGGTCTGTCGGTCTCCCCATAAGGCAGTTTTTACACGAATCTCTGTGTGAAAAGACCCATTTTCAATAGAATTTCGACAGAATACACTCTTGCTGTCTCTCACAGGTATCTGTCCTTGTCAACAAATCACCCTATCGGGACCAACGGGAATTGGCCCTCCCTTGCAACCGATAGTTCAAGGTAGATGACCCCTAGTTCCATCCCGTCTAACCAGTAAGGATAGTCCCTGCACTCGTTTTGTGCGTAATAATATGCCAATCATCTCAGGAGACTTATTATTTTTTCGAGCAGGTCACGTTTTATAAAACTGAAACACGCAAACAATTAGGGAATTTGCTGGGTTTCAGTGAGGTACGATAGACCGTCTTCGGTGGTTTACATCAATCGCTTCCTAGCTTAAAAGCATTAATCAGATAAAAGATGAAACATAGATAAACTCAGCTAGATGAGTATTGTTTGACTTGAGTATCGATTTGTCGCAAAATTTTGTGCTTGGTACTTGCTGCGTTGTCAGCCACAGTGACAGCCGCTCTGTTGTGTGCTATCGATTTCTCAACATCATCATGATAGTTCAAGACACAAACACACGAAGCACATGCAGCTATCAGAGAAAGTGTACAGAAGGAGAGACGCGGACGAGCAAGCAGTGTAAGGGTATTGTCCACACGGACTAAGAGCACCAGGAAAGATGGCCGCTAGACCATTCAACAGTTTCCTAGTTTAAAAAAGCATATTTGGAAAGTGGCGGAATGAATGCGCCAAGTATATTCCCAGCAAAGTTGCAGCACCTATTCTGAGTCACAGTTTGTCAACAACATTGCTTTTTTATTCAGCTCAGATGCGTGAGAAGAAAACTATTGCCTCTTCTTCTGGTCAAACAAACATATGGATGGACTCGGGCTATCCATCCGGCCACAAATGATGGTGTCCATAATGTGTCAGTATTCGCGTGACAGCTGTGTTCATACAGTCAAACCTTCCGTGATGCAAAGTTCCCCCCAAAAACAGTTCTTTGAGTTTGGAAAAGTTTGTTTCCCAGTAAATGAATAAATTAGTATTAGTAGTGATAAAAGCCAGAAGATTTTTCTGAAAGTTGTCAACAGCCCAGTACCTGTTTCTCTCTGTTCGCGGTCCATTCGATTGGTGTACTTTTCCGTGCGTTAATCAATAGTTCGCCTTCCGGCATGCAACTTATTGATTAATTCAGAATTACTGATCATATTTCGCCTGATGTTTCCCATATTTTTGCACAAGCAGACCTTCAAATATTAAGGGTATTGATCAAAAAACAAGCCAGACAGAATGCCGAGTTAGATCAGTTGAGTCAAGTCATTCGAGAACTTCCAGTTTCTTCTAGTTATTTTTAGATCTAAGCAAATTTCATTATCTACTTTTCGAAAGTTTGCGGATTTCTCTATAGTGTGTTTCCCCCTTGATCATTCAAATTGATTGCGTCGACGATTCAAGAGTATTACAAATACGACAACACGAGAAATATTTAGGAAAAACCATAGCTAAGTTGGGCTAAAAGGCTTCCAAAAGAAATGGTATGAGTGGTGCTGTGATGCAGTAAATATTAAAACAAATATCCAACATTTCACTCACTCAGATCAGAATTAACCAAATACTGGTTATTTTTCAGTCCTAGATCGGTGAATTATATTCAAAAATATGTTAGTTGAGGAACTGTGGTTATTCGATCTTAAAAGATTTTCAGCCGATTGACTTTTGAATGCACCGGCCCGAGATAGTTGCTACAATTCTCGTTAATTTGTGGTAGAGGTACAACACCGTGACCATCAGTCTTGTGACTGCTCAGGTAGAAATGCAGAGCGCAGTCAATCAATCATAAACCTAAGCCACAAAAAGATTTATGGTGAACATTCGAAACTTTTTCAAAAAATTACGATCGAGTACTTATGAATGCATTTATCTATCGGGATGTTATTCGATGTAGCAGATCATTCTGAAAGCCAGAACCCATTTCACTGCTTTGTTTTATAGCACAAGTAAAGTCCCGATCTACGCAAGAAAAACAAAGTCAGTCATTGTAAGTTCTACCGTATACTAGGTGTAATTGCCAACGTGCGGACTACTCTGAGCAAACGGCGACATCGTTTGCTGCATACCTCTTCCAGTTAAAATTTTCATTCGGTTAAACTGAAAGCACAGCTGCCTGTTCCATTATCGAAAGGTTCTGGTTCACTAGCTGAATTACTCTCGCGAACGATACTCCTCAAACCTGAAACTTGAAAAAATTGAATGAATTAGCCCACTAGACAGACCCACAATGATTTTCACGAAAAAAACGAAGATACCGTGTTTCATAATGCACTACTCATAAGGTTGCTGAAAATTCTTCGACACCCTACGACCGGTTTCGCCCTTCTTGGGGCACATCAGGTTACAAATGAGTGTATTTCGCTAATACCGTGTTTCAGTTTATGACTCTATTGCATCAGGGAATACCGATTTGCGTGTTCTGTATACGTACTGGCGTCTCTGGTGGATTTGCAAAACAATTTCAGAAAACATTTCTCCTTCGAAATGAGGAAAAACATTAATAGAAAAAGAAAACCTTATCATAACATCACAAAATCTAATAGGATTCTGAAGAAAAATTGTTTTAGCATCCTACACTCATTCTGTTTGCAATAATATTTAGGAGCGTTCAACTTAACTTATACCGCAATCTGCACCTAAAACGCAGCTGGATCTCTCGTTTACGATGTTCATTAGTTGGAATTGAAGATTTCTCAAAACAGAGCCTGCCCATATGCCATCATATTAATCCCCCCAAACTGTGAGCTTAGTTTACAGAACAGATGTGTGGTAAAACATGAGGAACAGTAGGTAACTGATTCATTTCCTTTACATTTCATTTAAGTACGGCAAATCGCTTCTTGATTTCATGGAAGGTTTTTTTTCTCAGGGATTTGATTTCGATCCCACGGTAATCAAGTTTCCTCCTTTTGGGCCTAGGGCAATAGCAGTTTCTCGGCTGCTTTTTATGAATCATCTTTTACTGACACACGTGGGCATACCGTATCCCTCAAGGAGCTTGCCAAATACCTAACTGCAAGTCAAAGCCGTTTAATTGTGAAGGTCGGATGGCCTTGAAACCAAGGGAATAAAGATTCTCCTTCGATGCCCTCTCAGGAGGATAATACATTGGTTACTACCATGCGGGAAGCTACAGGTTTAAGTGTCTAGAGTGTGAAAGCAGATAGAGTTTAATGGCCATAAACATGACCAGCTTGATTGTTCATTTCATTAGCTTAATTACTAGGGGAAGAATAATAGCTAACTGTGGATAAAATTGAATCGATTCAGTCTCCTTTGATTGCTAGTAACAAGCGCGAGAATGTGTCTTACGAATAAGTGTTCAGGTGATTCGTGTTCTCTCGGTGTATTGCACTAGTGATTTGTTTTGTCCTACACTTATATTACTGGGTGAACCGCCGCCTCATTTCTTTCTGTTATCAGAATTTTTACATCCCAATGCACTTTTATAATAATTTTAGGGATGCACCAGTAAAGAAATGATTGTTCTGGCTTTCCATTTTTTGAATTTTTTTTTGTACTTGGCCGCGGACGAGTAAGTTGTAACAGGCCAAGCGCTAGAAAAAAAGGATCACGACCGGAAAATATGATTATAACACAACACACCATGAACAACTGCCTGGAAGGGTTTTACCATCAAGTGAAAATCGCAAAATGCAGGTGGTAAGGTCATTTGGTAAGGATAAATTAAGGACAAATTAATGGCAATGTGAGAAACCTGAAAAGTTCAGGCTGTGGGGAGGTGTTTTTCGCCGTGGGCGATTGTCATACGACTTCTCAATCAGACGTAGACAAAATAACTTCGTACCTATTCCGGTCACGCTCAAGCCTCAGTGGATGTCAGACGTTGAGAATTACAGGTAAGAACGAACAGCATATGACCTTCTCTACATGCTGCATCGTAGGTTACTTCGTTACGGACAAGGAAATGTTATTGTGAACACTACAGCTTCTGAACTTACCATTCTGCTTACTGCCACAAGACAATGCAGTAAAATTCGGCGCTGGACACCACTGGCAATAGCGCATATTATGTGGCTATTCACTTTCTAAAGGAAATCGACCGTGTTTAGGAAGAGTTAGTTATTTTTCAAATGGCAAAGTATCATATAAAAGTGGAGCGCTGAGTGTATGTCCTAAAAACAACCGGTTTTAGCTGAGTAGAGCAGGATCAAATTTCTGTTAACGACCACACCCAAGCATAATCGCCGGTCCCACGTGCACAAGATGCAGGTCTACCACCTGAAGTGCACAGAACTTAAAAGATAGTAAGCAGCGGGAATAAAACCCGAGAATTATCGCACTTAGGTTATATAAAATATAAAGAACAATAGAACCAAAATGGCTCCCAAGGAAGATTTGTTTTACACGATGGACTTCTGAAGAAGCAGTGGGATGATTGCTTTTCCTATATTACGGGATTATTTAACTGCAAAAGGCCTAGATGACGAGTTAAGCCGAAATGAACCTGTGGCAAGAACCTTGATGCCATAGACATAACAAAATGTGTTATGTCTACACCTAGAGGTAAAGTATCTTGTGGCCTTTCCTGTTGATTTTTCTTTCGTTAGTCTTGGTACGGTATCTGTGCAGATCAGGTCAGATCATATGAATCTATAGACAGAACCAGTGCGTTGCAAGGCGAATGCATCCTCACTTGTGGTGAGAACTGATAAAATGCCATCAAAATTCAGGTGTGGGATCATCGTAATCCCGTTATTGTTGCCGCTACCAGTGCTGATCAAAGCTAGTCCAGTTTAACAGCATACGGCAATGTGGGAATCTGACAACCTTGAATGTGGAGTTGGAAACGGGCAACCAACCGGTTATAATAGAGATTCAGTTCAATGTGATCGTTCAAAGAATCTGAAATTGGTCCAAAGGTGGAGTAAATCTGCCATCACGGTGGCATGTCTCGATCGGTTATGACTCGGTTTCTTCTGTTCCAGCCAACAATGATGGACCTGATCTTCTATCTTCACGGCCTTCTTTTGGCTTTAAAACTCCATTTTAATCCCTAGCCATAATCGTTGTAGCGAGGCACGAGATTAAAATGTTTTGTTATGGGCGCTTGCGATCCGGCAGGTAGTTAAATCGATCGGCTGTTCAGTATGTGACTGTGGCATGGCTACTGTCTAGCAAGCTACCCCGAACTTCCCAATCGGATTTCATGGTTGTTAAGTGGATATAGCGATCACGGAAAAAAATGCAGTAAGACTGGAAGACCGAACTGGTAATAAGTTCAATCCGTTCTCTTATACGTACTTATTATGATCATATGTATACATAATTGTTAGAACTGAGATGTCTCGAGTAAGTGTTACACTCTCAAGTTTTTTCGGGAAGCTGAATGAAATGCAAAACGACGCTAGGCAAACGTAGTGTGGTGCTTTCGACGACTTTGCGCACTTCATTCGTTTCAGGAATTCAGTCGCTCCTGTAGAACACTTGAGTGATTGAACTATCTAGACCTCAGTCACGGCCGCCGTGGCTACATCTCACAGCTAATTCAGGTAATGCGCACGTCAAACTATAAAGAAGTTTGTTACACTAAACGGTTATCAGTGAGCTACACGGGAAGGTTACTCTTTCTTCATGCTGTCCTGACTATCAACACTACAGCAAACCGAGCATAGATATGTGGTGTTTGGGAAATCTGTGCACATATTGTTTGCACTCAAAAGCGGTCGATCGCCGAGTAGAGCGAAATTACATGTTTTTACCCATGATTCGATAACATGGTATGAGTTACCTCAGACTATTCTCTTTCTTTCTAGCCGTTCAAGTGTGCTCGTACACAATCGCGATTGTTTGGAAAATTTCATTGTTTCCTGTGTATCTGCAACTGTTCAGGTTATCAGTGATTATTTCTTCCCTTCAATGTCTAAGTCAATCGGTAGGCAATTTAACAGTTTGACATGGAAATTTCCCACTGTACAATGCCGTCAAACTGGGGAATCGCACAATTCGCGTCTAAAAGCAGAAACCAATACCCAGTGACTCACACATATACGGGAAACGACCCACCACGGTGATCATCAGATATGTTTAAATCGGTTGATCTTTACTGCGCAAACGGTTTACATGTGCAGTGACCGTAGTAAGCAGGCGTAGCGTGGCAGTTTCAGTCTCTGGTTTACAAGGTGGCTAATCCGTTACTGCCCGGTAAACAAAATCAGTGGTATTTTTATCCAAACTCCGATAGCGCAACACTGGGTGACGCGGCATGAAGTGCAACTACCTCAAGGAACCAAAGGCCTTTCAAAGCAGTTCTCAAGCGTTAAAAAACCTAACCCGAGATTCGTTTCGTAGCTTCTCTGGCGACAACACAACATCGGGAAGACTATGGGAGTCCAAAACTCACTTGTGCGTTTTTGGCCAATCGCACCACGAAGTCCGACTTCAGACACATTGCAGACAAATTCTATGCACACCTATACAAAACAAGCTGGCCGCCTTGTTTTTATGTAGAAGTTCGATTGAAGATAACCGATAATAAAATCCTGGTGGGCTTTATGAATAAAGTTTTTCAATTAAAAGCAAAGAGCAATCGAGCATCAAACACTTGAATCTATGAAACTTGTGCACCTGTGACTGTCAGACCCGACAAGGTTCCAATGAAGCCATAATAGTCCTTTGGGCCGATGCAGAAAGCCATACCCCTCGATGTGTAAATGATTAGCATATTCCTGACAGGAAGGATTCGCCTAATAAGTGCAGTCGGACAACTACACAGTGCAGAAACGTCTATCTCATCAAATGCGTACGATCATTGGGTCGATTCGTATTCCAGATTTAATTAGGGACCAACCGGCTATACCAACAGCGAGAGAGGAAGCAGCTGACTGTTGCGTTTTTCTTATTGTGCATTCCCCTCAAAATAAACTAATATGATGAGCACCATTGAAAACGCAAGTCAGTGAAAGGTTGGCTACTCACTTATTTCACAGAATATCAGAAACTCATTGCAGTTGGACGCCATGCAAACAGCGGATTCGGATAAGACTGCGACAAACCACAGATACACAATTTAAAAAATGCATCGGTGTTCAGTTTCATTGTCATGGATAACGATCCTGTCAATGCACCTCTCCCAGTCATGAGGATGATTCACACAGTTACGTGGCGTGGAACACAGCACACACACTGAAGGTATGACAACCGCTCGCAAAGCTGAAAAGTGCACATGAAACTCATAACAACAGCAGTGTGTTTCTTTCGGCCTGCATGTTCCCTTCACAGGTTCAGTGGTTGTTTTCCGTGTTATTTGCCCAACATGCTCGAAGTCGGAAATATATGTCCTATCTGTTGGACGAAGCTGCTCTCATTCACGAGAGACGAAATGAGATCGATAGCAAGCTCAGGCGGATTGGGGACATATGATTATGCAAATGTTTTCCTCTTTTTCTCATCGATAAATGCGTCCCGTTTTCATGCAAGTTACGGCCACTGGTTTGGAAAATAAATAACACCAAAACAAACAGGAAAACAGCAACAAAATCACTAACATTGGGCAGAAGAGTTCTCGAATATGGTACAATCTGACAAATGATGTACGGTATGGGAGCATGCAACCAACCTAGATGATTTTGAGGTGGTTTGAGCCGTTTCTTCAAAAAGGGCTATATTTATTTCGTATGCGTTCTGAAAGAAATGGGACGCAGCATCCCTGATTATACGCAATAATTCTAATAACCTCATCCCATTTTGCGTTTAGAAAGCCGGACGAAAATGAAGTGCTGTCGCTACATTTAATGCTCATTAAAAATAAGCCTAAAACTTCAGCAACATGTACGCAGTCTGTGGTTTCCAATAAGTGAAGTGCATTTCTGAAAGCTATCGAACAGTTGTATATTACTTTTCGGCTTTTAATTATGGATTGAATTTTGTGACGGCTAGTTAAACCTTTTGGGTGATATCACAAACGCTCATAATTGCTTGAACAGTTGCCTGAAAGTGTACTTTTGGCTGTGGGTGGTAAGAAGTACAAATAATGCGTATAATCAATACGTGCGTGTAATAGATCGTGTCGGGTATCGCCATGTGGATGCGCACACAGAATACAAGAAATGGGATATCCTAATCTTAGCCAATCTGACAGCTAATCTAACACAGCCGAAATTACTTGATATTTTACGATTCATTTTACGCAGGGACTATCTCACTAGGAAACACTCACAAACTCAATGTGGAAGTACCTATTAGGCCGTCTAATGAGCCTTTTTATATTCGTTAATGAAACGAAAAATGGCACCGAAACGTACTGCACACTTCACTCTCAGCGACTTATTTAATTTATGTTCCGCTGGCAAAAATAATCCAGTCGAATCCTAACAACATACTATAATATAATATATTATACAGTCCTATCATTTGCGCTGACCTCTTATGGATTTTGAAGCTTTATGCTATTTTTATCTGACCTACGAAATTGATAGCTGCAAAGCCTGAACTACTTTTTCCGTTCCCTGGTACTTCCATGGCGTGCATACTACAATATGAATTAAAAATATATATATCTGTGAAATTCCGCACTATTCTTCCTAATTATTTCAAAACAAGCAGCAACTTTTCACTGTGATAAATTACTTCCAACACACTAGCCCTAAGGTGGTTGAGACTGCTGGTTGTCTTTCAGTGTTCAGTTTAATAAACATAGATGGCATTGAATGGATACTAAGCGCCCTATCTAAGTTATCAGATAAGATCTGCATGCAACACTGGAGGCTGAGGACGCCTTCATCCTCAGGATATGGGGCCTGCCGCAAATATCGCAAACATTGCGCCGTGATTGAAGACGCACCAACATTTCGTCCTAACCAAAGAGAATCTGGTGCTGTCAATCAAACAGCCCCCTAATACCCTTAAAACAGAACACCGCAAAGCTGTTTCATCCTCACTGCTCACCACCAGTAGTGCGCAAAACTAAGAGTGCCGACCTCGCGACCTTAACCGTTCAAACACGAGTGGCTGATCCGCAGTGTGATTAGCTCTCACTGAGACAGGATATAGTGCTATTCATTCTTCAGTCACGGAACTTGCACCAGATGGTCAAGTTTGATTGTCTCCTTAAGTGACGTATGTACGAGGCGCCATGCATATCAACGCTGGTAGACTAGAAAAAGTGAGTGCAATGTTTTCTATAGAGGAAAATGTTGGTAGCTCAGGTAGCCTAGATGCGGGCATATACTACTATATACAACATGAATTGTAAAAATTTCTCTGCAGAAGTTCACCAAAGTCGAAGACTCATTAAGACGGCCCCAAATAGACCAGTTATGTGAGTCCCATTCTTTCAACATGGATCGATCATGTACAACAGATCCGTAGGTAGTAGCCAGCGTAGACACATATGGTTAAAGTTTAGTCTCAAATCAGTTAATGAGCTTTCTGTTTCTGCGAACACCGTGAAGGCTTTTTGGTTATTCCGGAATTCTTACTGTTGTCGTAAATCGCGCTCACTTCGTCTGGGATTTTCAGCCTGCACATTTATCTGTTCAATTTCATGGGTTTCGCTGTAAAGTCCCGACTTACCGCCTTTGCGTTATTCCATCTCGCAGCTGACCGAACAAAATCAGCCTGAAAACTAGAAGAAGTGGCATGTTATCTGAGGGCCAGTTGAACCCCTTTTTTTCTTGGAAGTAACCCAGCATCTTTAAATTTCTCGACTCTTTATCAGATGCATCATATGCTTGCACGAAGAATTCAGGATTCAGTGCAATATTACCATCCGTTTCCAACCCAGCCGAAGCTAACTAAATAGCTTTAATGCAACGATGAAACTGAATTGGCTTATAACATCTGCTTCGACCTGTATCATGCCTGTCTGTCAGCTTGTTCGCAGTCGTCCTTAAAAACAACAAATCTATTCTGTCTCGTATGATCCGCGACAAATAGAATAAAAGATCGGAAGTCCCCAGTTAGACAAGTCCATACTAGACTTCTGTTGTTAACTTGCTGAGCATTCAACTGCCTTCCGACTGCCTTCGCGTTTCATCTAGGGCCTAAAAGTGAGAATACACGAGACATAGTAACAAACAAAGACATATGGACGAGGTGTTTTGCAATTCTTCAGTAGAGAACAGGAGAGTAACATCCCGTGGAGTTTCTCCTTGAAATAGGTGAGCTCATCGGAATTACGAGTATTTACTGGACCATATATGCTTGTATAATAAAAGCTCGATTTAGTAGCGACTAGCATTGAGACTTTCTGCAAGATTTCATATGAGTCCATTGACCTAGCATATCAAACAGACTTTAGCCTGTCACGCAACACCGTGTCAAACAGACAGTTCGCGAAAAGCGTGGTAGCAAAGCCTGCCTTCCTGAAAAACGCATTTATCTGCGTTGCAACACTACTCAACGCACAACCACCAACCCACCGCTACGCACCAGTACGCTCCCCAATAACTCACTGATGATGTCACCTCGATTGGTGATGAAACGTTTGCAATCAAACTGCCCAGCTCAGCGAACAAGCCAACAACCATGAGTGCAATGTGTTCACAATAAGAAACCGAATTTAACAACAGTTGGTGACCGTTGATTATGGCAAGAAGTAGGAACTTGTCCTGTTCTGATGCCTGAACACTTACAAAAGCGCAAACTGTCACAGAAAACTAACTATAAAAATAAGCGATATTCTAATCGAACTGGAACGACTAAAATTATCATTAATTAAAATGCTTTGTGGGCATACCTAATGCTTAGACTAATTAATTATTTTTTTATACTGGTGGAACAGAATATCACTACTTTTATATCAAACTGGGCCCAAAACAAAACAATTTAAGCCTAAAGTTTGTCTGACCACTCCACATTTAACAGCATATCGTTCAAAAGGAGGTAAATGTTGCAAGCCAACGGAACGATATGTTGTGGGGTTTAGTAGCTGTCACGCACTTTTTAATTCTCGCGCATGAATTTCAATCGGAAGTCACTAAGATTCGTGGACGTACGCTAGACTGTACTCGCCGACGGCATCCATCGGCATACCCTGTGCGTCCACAGATAAATGCGTTTTTCAGGAAGGCAGGCTTTGCTACCACGCTTTTCGCGAACTGTCTGTTTGACACGGTGTTGCGTGACAGGCTAAAGTCTGTTTGATATGCTAGGTCAATGGACTCATATGAAATCTTGCAGAAAGTCTCAATGCTAGTCGCTACTAAATCGAGCTTTTATTATACAAGCATATATGGTCCAGTAAATACTCGTAATTCCGATGAGCTCACCTATTTCAAGGAGAAACTCCACGGGATGTTACTCTCCTGTTCTCTACTGAAGAATTGCAAAACACCTCGTCCATATGTCTTTGTTTGTTACTATGTCTCGTGTATTCTCATTTTTAGGCCCTAGATGAAACGCGAAGGCAGTCGGAAGGCAGTTGAATGCTCAGCAAGTTTACAGCAGAAGTCTAGTATGGACTTGTCTAACTGGGGACTTCCGATCTTTTATTCTATTTGTCGCGGATCATACGAGACAGAATAGATTTGTTGTTTTTAAGGACGACTGCGAACAAGCTGACAGACAGGCATGATACAGGTCGAAGCAGACGTTATAAGCCAATTCAGTTTCGTCGTTGCATTAAAGCTATTTAGTTAGCTTCGGCTGGGTTGGAAACGGATGGTAATATTGCACTGAATCCTGAATTCTTCGTGCAAGCATATGATGCATCTGATAAAGAGTCGAGAAATTTAAAGATGCTGGGTTACTTCCAAGAAAAAAAGGGGTTCAACTGGCCCTCAGATAACATGCCACTTCTTCTAGTTTTCAGGCTGATTTTGTTCGGTCAGCTGCGAGATGGAATAACGCAAAGGCGGTAAGTCGGGACTTTACAGCGAAACCCATGAAATTGAACAGATAAATGTGCAGGCTGAAATTCCCAGACGAAGTGAGCGCGATTTACGACAACAGTAAGAATTCCGGAATAACCAAAAAGCCTTCACGGTGTTCGCAGAAACAGAAAGCTCATTAACTGATTTGAGACTAAACTTTAACCATATGTGTCTACGCTGGCTACTACCTACGGATCTGTTGTACATGATCGATCCATGTTGAAAGAATGGGACTCACATAACTGGTCTATTTGGGGCCGTCTTAATGAGTCTTCGACTTTGGTGAACTTCTGCAGAGAAATTTTTACAATTCATGTTGTATATAGTAGTATATGCCCGCATACACGGGGGGATGAGGAAACGCAACATTAAGGCAGAACAGTATATTCTAATAAGCGTACACTCAGAAAAACTCGTGCACAAACAGAGATAGAGTGAAATGCATTCATAGGATTCACCCTTTGGTTGTTCATTCTGTTCAAATCCGTCTCTCATGTGTGGTCTAAACAACAGATTTTCTCAGCTAATTACGTCCAGGCGGATGTCCGTGTAGGTCAAACATTCACCATGCTGACTAAAAATCTATGCAGTTACACACTAAGTGGAAGTCACAACTTGTCTCTGTGTAACCAGGCCGTTAGACCTGCTGATCAGAGGATTCGGTAAATCGAAGTATTTACGGCATGCAAACAGGTAAGCAACATTAGGCAATCCGAGTAAACATAATTAACCCAAGTTGTACCAGTCCAAGCCGTTCGGGTGTAACATGTGACCATTTCACATACAAGCTCTGTATTCTGCCTCAAAAACCATGTCTAGATGTGTTATCCGATCGTTTAATCCTTCTGGAAATAAGTCCTTCAAATCCGTTAACTTCAAGAGAGTTAAAGTAGTGTACCTCTGAACTGCAATTAGCCGTTCATCGAGGTTTTAACATTTTGAATATAGATGATTCACGAAAACACTGACACATTTAACTTGGACAGTTTTAACTACCATCAAGGACAACAGTTCATCAAATTTCTCAAGTAACTGGTCCCGTTTTATATCTTCGGCTCAAATACAGAAAAAACTGAGACGTCACATAACCTATTTTTCTCTCATGCTGCCACATCAAGTCTTATTCACCGCGGACGGCTTGTTGGACAGATTATGGGGGAAGGTCATGAAGGGGCATGCAAAACCGAACAGTGGATTTGAATCGTGTAAAAATGAAGCCAACGGATGCAGTAAATTGTCCGCCAGCAGCTCCGAGAGGTATACCAGGCGAAGTTCACGGACGATAGCTGGGTGATGGAATGTCAAAAGAAAGAATACTGAGTGTGTTTCAAAAAATGCTGCCGAAGTCAGGGTCACGCAGTCAGCCAACTGTGACCATAGTGCTGTGGACGCGGGCAATACCGAGTCAGTCTAGTTCCCTGATTCTGCTTCTCAGACACTTACCTAAGCTATCATTACTATCCGTTGCTGATGCGGAGGCTCATACATCTGATGAACGCATCCATTACTAATAACAGTCTAAGGCATACAAAAGCATGCTCCATGGGCGAAACAGCAAAACCGATCGTCGCTGCACAGACTTGTCCACCACAAGTCACGAAATTACTTACAACCAACCATGCAAAACACCCAGTTGCAGATGTTACTCTAAAAATGTTTGACCATCGGTAAAGCACTACTGATCTGTTTGCAAAAAGTTTTGGCTCATAACGTTAGTCTAACTTTTATCAAACCATCGTACGTCCGTTCAGTTAAAAAATCTATCTCGCTTTACCAACCTTGTCAACTACAAAGACTGGAAATAAATAATGTATGTTTGACATGACGACTTAATATAGAATTTTTAATCTTTATAGTCACCATCTGGTTAAAAAAGTAGGTGAATGGTTGTCGTGTTCAGTGACAGAATGCTCCCGGATTTCAACCTACGAGAATCTCAAACCAAGCAACTGTGTTAATTAAATTCTGAGTTCAAACGTAATGAACAAAAGCACGAGTTCAACTTTAGTGTAAACTCGACCTTTAGGGAACAAACACCGGTTATGAGCAACACAACCTCCACAAAGTGGATGGTATCTAGCCTTAAATTGAATTTTTGATGTACTACGAAAGGCTTCAAAAAAAACAAGCTCAGAAAAATTTCAGAAAGAATGCATTTCCTATCAAGCGGAAAACTCAACAAGCGCCAAACATTGCATATGCTTAATGCCTTGTTGTGCGACCGACGTATGATACTCGGCACGAGCATACAAATGGGTACACACAAGCTTGTGGTAGAACGTGGCAATTTGTCCTTCAAACTGAACCTCATAGTTGGGTCGCAATTGAAGCATAAGCACAGATTAGCAGCCATGTATGTTGTATCGACAGGGTTTTTAAGCCTTCTGGTAACTAGTTCAGCGACCAAGTCACCTTTGAATGGGAGGCTTATGTAGACGGGTTTTTTCCCAAACGGACATTCTTTAGGTTTGGGTTTTACAGATTGCGTAGTCTTGAGTATGGACCGTTTGGAATATCCTTTCTGTGGAAGCGTGCGTCCCAAGAACCTTAGTTCCTCTTGTAAGCGGTCTGTGGCCTGCACTGTATTGACATCATGGGCGCCCCATGTTCCATCATAACCATTCGTAACGGTACAAACGGAACGTGCGCTCAAACTTAGCCAGCGAAATACTTTTGGGGATTTATCTGGTGAGTACGTTGCGTCTAAATAAAATCACACATTTGTATCCTTATTCTTAGTTGTGCTGTTAGTGGGCGATGTCGCCTCATCATAATTAACTCAAAGAATGGCTATTCGAAGTGAAATTTAGCGTCTAGTGTGTAGTTGACGCTTAGTATTTCAACCGTGATTGTGGTACAAAAGGAATTTTTCCTCGGCTACGAGGAGGAAGAAAACCCTGTCCGTCACGGGCAATTCACTAGTATCTCAGTAACTGTTCGTAGATCTGTCGTTAGTTCCACATGTGAATCGGGGCAATCGGAGCACACAGAATGTGATAGCCGTTATATTGTCAGTCGCATTTTGCTGTCTCCGTTTGATTTATTCAGTTGTAAATAACTGGACCCGGTCACCAATCGAAATCGGTAACCAAACGCATTACCTTTGCATTAGGTTTGTTTAATAATTTGTGAGAGACAGATTATAACTGGTGAGCTACGGAATAAGCAGTTTGTCAGATACGAAAATAGTCATTGGCTACCGCACTGCATGACTTTGAGTCCACTTTAGAGCTCGAATGAAATACAATGTCCAGGTGTGAAATTTTCCCTTAGTGATTACGTCCACAACAGGTGAAACTTCAACACATATTTATTGCTTCTGATGCGTAATCCCGCAATTGAGCTATCCAGTTGAATATATCATGACGTGTTCTTGTGACATTTTGACATAATCTGTGGTCATTTGACTTTCTTCGGATAAAAAAACACTGAACAAGGTGCGGATAAAAATGTTGGGGGTTGTTGACTGATTGTGTGAATACGTACTGTGGATTTCTCCGGCCGAATGTCTCCGCCGTTTTGTTTGTCAGTAGGACAAACCTACAGATCTACTGCGCTAGGAAGGGCGTACAGATTTAACCAGACAATTACAGATCTTGCTCACTTGGAAGGGTTTTAGGCGTGCTCAAAGATCACGTGATTTACCCCAAATGTTCACTACCAGCTCGCTAATCGATTAGTACCGAAGAAAACACATAGGGGACAAAAATGATCCCACCTTGCTCATGGAACGACTGCGTTATTTACTGCCGAACCACGTTGTACTGGCTTTGTTGCTACTGGCTTCCTTTTGAACTGCCGATCCCCTGAATCTATGCACCATACGTTATAGTAACACGATGAGGTGTCAATTAGAGATGGAAACACCAGAACCAGATTGTCACAGATAGTAATCAGAATGAGCTGTAGCCTGGTCACTTCGATTTTATCACTAGAGCCTGTCGTTCTTAAAACCAATCAGTTGTAGCAATAAATCAGATTACATAGCTTGGAGGTGAACGGTCAGGTTTATTAAAGCTGTGAAAATGACGTGGTTGCGGCGGGGAAACGGCCAGGATAAGAGAAAGATAGGTAGTGATCAAGAAGGCTTCAGGTCAGGAACAAGATACTTCCATTTTGAACAGCAGATCATTCCAGTACCATTATGACACTATCATCCATATTCTGAGGGGGACAACCTCCTCGTGTTCTTTTGTCTCTCACGTGAAGTGAACAAGTTTCCCAGGCTTAATCTTGTCCTGCGTAGCATCGTGTAACAAACACCGGAAATGAAATCGTGTATTCATTTAGTCAGTGACCATAAAACGACTTCGCGATGCCATCATATTAAGTGTCATGTCGAACCGAATAGCTCACGAACCTACAGGACTTCTGACTACGTTAAAAACAAAACACGATGGCATCCAGTGCATCTGTCTCGCTCACATGTTTGGGGGAGATTTCGCGTCCCTGGATGATTGAGTTTGAGCCAGTAAACTGGTAGGCTTTTAAGACCAAAAAACTACTTGTACCGATTATTACTGCTTCCTTTCTTATCGAACAGCTGAAGAGTAGGACAGTCAGCCCCAGCTGATGATTAGCGCTTAGACACGAAAAAAAGCTTGCCTGGAATGTGACACTTTAATATATTAAGGAGCGAAAATTGCGGTGAGTTATTTTCAACATTTACCCACGGCTGTTTCTTGCACTTATAAAACCTGTAGGAGGAAACAAGCTAGTTTCATTAACACCACTTGAGATTCTTTGCGCCCTCCACAAACTGACAAGCCAAAAGGTGCCCCAACTAACATCTGAAACATAGAAACCGGGTGCAGAACAGAAAACAGCTCAGTCCTACCTACGTCACATTTTACTAGCTTGTCTTACTCTCACATACATCCAACAAGCACACAGCCCAACGGCAAGAACCAATTCTTAAAAAAGACACTCTAGATCCGGGATTAGTTGCCAGCGCATTAATGAATTGCTAACAAACCGGTAAATTGTCCGATTCACAACCCGACACATCACGTCTATGTCACCGTTTTCCGGTTTCCCAGTTTGTGACTTCGAATTACAGTCGGTCCTAGTTTCTGAGTTATGTGTAATTTGTGTACACGGATGTGAAGTAGCTTTCTGTTTTTTTTCGATCATGCATTTTGGGTGGCGCGCCCCTCTACTCTATTTTTGAGGAACGAGGAAACCTGCTTTCAGAACAAAGGTCCTATTGAAAGCTGCATCTATGTGATGGGACACTATATAACGCATTCGAAGATTAGCTTAATGCACCCATCAAAATGAATTCAACCATGACTGGGGCCGATTTAATGCTTCCCATAACAAAAAGGGAGCCCATGCGTCTGCATCAAGTCGACCATCATGTGGGTCAAGGAAATCGTTGTTCATTCTGTCCGGAAGGGGCAGCAAACAATATAAATATTTAGTGGAAACCTCATTACTATACATCCCAATTATAATCTCATATCAGCTTTTCGTTTCAAAAGGGTTTGGTAAAAAATCGGTAGTTTTGTTCGATCCTCTTTTTATCCACTAATGTCGTGCGTCACCGTCACGTTGGTAGCTAGGAGATGCCATGTGAACTTCGGTTTTTACAAGGCAAAGGCCACTGATGAAGTGCCATTACTAATCAAATAACTGTGTAATATGCGGAGGTCTCTCTAGGATTATCCTGCACAAACTTACGAAAAACATACCTCAAAGATTAGGTCGTAATATATTGCGAAGGGATTCTGCCTAGAAACCGATATCATTCTGCTCCTCTGTACTTCTCAACGAAAACTGATGCCAGTAAACGTCGGTCAGATGTTCAAGTTAGGCAGACTGCTGAGGGCAATTTGAACACCATCATAAGAGAAACACTCCGGAGCCGTGCGAAAAGTGTTAAGAAGGTGTCAGTTTCATCTTCGTTGTGAGGAGCCACCAAACTGATATTTAGTGAATCACTTGTAACACATGTGTCAAATGATGCTAAACGACTCTGTAACCATCGCATGTCATAATCGATAGGGATTTCTCTGTCGGAAGTTTTTATTCGAGCATCAGATGCAACTAGAGATGTATCGTACGTGAATCAGAAAAGATTTGATACATTCATATCTAGAACTGCAATGCACTAAGCATTGTTGGTCATTAATACACCTTCGCGTGTTATAGTGTCAGCCTCATCGTTCTTCACCTACTGGCACGCGCAATCTGTTTGCAAGCTCTAATTATATCGTCATTTGCTCGATATCCGTCATTGTAGCCGATCTTGGGTGTTCAGTCGAACGGATTACTTGATTATTCGCTCATTAACATGCGCATGATGATTGTAGAGGTAGATTCCCCACTATCACCAGACCTTTCTGTGATTTTCTGTAAAGGTTCTAATTGCTCCCCGATTTACTGGAGGTTTGCCGCTTTCCCCACTTTATTGATCAACCGGGTCGGGCGAGTAACACGTGGGATGTGGGACTTGACCCCAGCCAGTGGTGCTTACTACTGAGATCATGTGCTCATGGCTTTGCATGAACAATGACGTTTTCGTAGGTTAGTGGGAATAGTGCGGTGTATTGGTATCGGCCCGGTCATTTTGACGCATTCAGCTCGACCATCAGTGGGCTTCTGTGACGTATGGACGGAGGATACGTGGTGAATATATCCATCGCTGACGTATCAGAATACCAAAATTCCAAGCGTCCTGATACGCCGCGAATGTTTGTTCAAAGCCTGGTCAACAGTGTCTCGGGTGCGAGACTCACTCTAACAAATCGATTACAAACAACACATACGATCAAAAATCCATAAAACTCACGTGATTGGTCCCACCCACCCGACATCGACAAACGAATTGCTTTCAGTGCTTCCTGTATCGGCGCTTTCTACATCTTTGTTGTGTTGGCT
Source organism: Opisthorchis felineus (assembly GCA_004794785.1). Classification (NCBI taxonomy): domain Eukaryota; kingdom Metazoa; phylum Platyhelminthes; class Trematoda; order Opisthorchiida; family Opisthorchiidae; genus Opisthorchis; species Opisthorchis felineus. The sequence goes on along the minus strand of SJOL01006393.1, from coordinate 377,677 downwards.
TAGTGAAGTGGGCTTCCTTGATCGGAGCATGTTACTCGAACCTTAATTCATTAGAACAAGTCCGGCCGAAATGCACCACCGGCCACTAAAATCCGCGTCCTAACCAGCTTTTATGAATGAAGTGCCGTGCGGTTGTCTGGCCACTGACCGGCAGTGTGTGCAGATCAGCTGACGCATGCCGCATCGGTGTTTAATCCGTGCATCGGTGAGCTGACAGGCCAGGATGTGTTCTGCACCGACGTTCACACGCCTGGGTGTCTAATTGGCTTGAATGTACACCAATCATAACGCTGCATCGTCCCGTGTCGCTGTCGTTTTGCATACGGATCTCAGTGCGCGCGCACACCCACAACTTCCGTACAAGGATTTATCGACGGTGGGATTTATGAAGCCTAGCATTCCAGTTAGCTGGTTTGACGCAAACAAATAAATGTTGACCTCCTTGTCCTCGTTTTTATCGGCCATGTATCGTCAACCAAGTCAACCAAGCGGCGTACACGCTTTGTTCCTGAGGTGGTTTAAAACAGAAAATCGACACGGCCGTATTTACAGCACGTGGCCCCACCACAGTCAGTGTACTGTGCAATATTGGTCCACTGTGACTGCTGTTGACGGTTAAGTGGATAAGAAATCTTGGAGGATTCGAAAAGTTTCAGTTCAGTATTGGTCAATGAAATAAGCTAGGCTGATCAGGTCACACCCGAATATGGTCCACAATGACAGGCTTCGAAAGGTCTCATCATCAAAAATTGACGAAGTAAAGGATAATTAGATCTTAGCGAAATACACTCATTTGCAAACAAATTTGGTTTTTGCGAGAGACTCACCTGGAACCCAGCTGAAACTGTCGTTTGTGATGTTTCCAGGCAACTGAATGTGCTGCACCAGGCCGCCTCATGTTTCAGTGCAATTTGGTTTCAAGTAGAATATAAGGTTGACGGAAACTTGGGGACTGCGACTACCTGATGAGCCCCAAGAAGGGCAAAACCAGTCGTGGGCTGTCGAAGAATTTTCAGCAACCTTATGAGTAGTGCAATACGTATGATTAGATCTTTGTTCAGTTTTTTATGAGCAGCAGTTAGTAAGTTGCGATTCCCAATAGTCGGAAATCAATTAATCACTCACTAGATTCTACTTCTCCTATTCATGCTATGTACTATGCCCTAACAGTTTTGTAAACAAAGAGCAGTGATCAGATACCTTTTCTCATCGCAGCTGTTAATGGTTTGGTTATCGGACGATCAGTAAGGGGAATTCGTTATTGGCCAAGTTTTGTGCATAGTTCACAGAATGAACTGACTAACTCCTGGGAATTCAACGGAACTGTGGTATTAATTCGACTGCTGATTTACTTCAAACTATTATAATATTTTTAGTTGTGAGCCTTTTCACTTAGGTCAGTAACTTTATCGACATCAAACGATGAATACAAGTCGCATGACATACCACCGAAATATGTCAAAATTACTTCATTTCAATCTATTTACCTGCTTCGAGGCTTGAAATCTGGGAATAAGTTTGTGCAACCACTTACAGAGATTGCTTTTTACTCTGTTCACCTAAATAAAGATAATATGCATCAGTAAAGACACTCGAAGCTCACTTGGGCTTCGGAAGGCTGGTCGACTGAAATCGGGCCTAATTTCCTGATTAAGAAACAAGAGCTGGTATTCTTTGCAGCAGACAGATTTCTTGATCAATACTAGGTCTAAATTCCTTCAGCTTACACACTAAACATTTTTCAGTCCAATATGAAAGTCATATCCTTCAGACTAAACTTTTCACCTATCTGTCAAGCCCAAACCTAGATCTTGACTTGGTCAAATGACTTTGCAAATATTCCGACAGCCACTCATTGTTTTATGAGAAGGGTTGAAAATATTGAGGCATTAACCTCAGTTAATACTGTATTTCCAGTAGCGCTGGAGATTACTGTCGAGCGTACTGAGGGTGTATTAACAAAGTGTATTCTGGCTTCTCCGTTATTAGATATTTCTCCAAAATTATCCACATGTTTCTGTTGATATCCATTTTTGTTTCGCTGGTCTCTAGTGTTGAAATTAAATTTCGTCTACACGCTAAGTATCATGAATTCTCATTCATGGGTTATGAGTACATGCTGTTCAACGTATGTCGCTTCGTCGTGGTTTTAGCTTACTTCAAGCGGAGCCACATTTTATTTCCTTTGAGATTGAAGTGTTGAGAAAAGTGCTGTAAATTATGTACTCTCACTGAGCAAGTTTACAGGCTTATTGCCTGGCGTTTCTCATTCGCATGGATGCTACCTGTGAAAGCTTTTCTAAAGTGTACCCCAAACAACTTGCTCCTGATATCACTTCTTAGGGCATATACAAAGAAGTCACAGAAGCATGTGTCAACTACTCCAGAATGGTTTGGCTTCTTTGCGATTCTCCAGTTACCCAACCTCAGCTTCTTGCAAGCCGACATCTACACTGACGCGCCAAAAGTCATCATTAATTAATTTGCACATCATCTATAATCTTCAAGCGACCTGCTGTTGGCTTAGTGGGTGGCTTCAAGTCTACTTACATTGTTTTGCTGACACTTTTATCCAGATTGTCTTCGACGCAGATTAGAATTCTTGACTTTACTGATCTAAAGAAAACGTTACGAATCAAAACACATGTGCGCTGCTACTAGTTAGTAAACTAGGCAAATGATTAACGAACTTGTTGATCCCAAACATGAAAACCCTACATATTCAATAGAAATAGAACACAATCGAGTTGAGAGAAAATGTCACCATCATCTGATGACAATGAAGTTATTCGACAAGACTGTCACAGGTCTAACCTCATTTGCCTAAGCCGGACATTTCGGGAAGACGGCGGGCGGAGTCGTCTTATCGATCTGCGCGAGAATTTTACCCACAGTACACCTACCAAGCTTCGCAACTCATCCCATACAGTTTCTTGAAGAGTGATATTGGCTGAGGAGGCGGTCGCGTACACTACTACAATTACATTTAAAATCCAGTAACAGAAGCTGCAGCTAAATCCAGCAGCGTGCCTCTAAATGGAGATCCCGCAATTCCAGGTAAGCCGCTGTTCACGCCTATAGGTTTCTTGTGGATACGGTCACTCGAGATAAATTTCACCCCGTAGGTTTACTGGATTACGGTCTAGGAAGAATTCTGGTTAGCTCCATCTTTCTATGCATCATGCTGCAAGGAGTTCGCAATAAAATATGTGTTATATCACGATCCGACTGGGGAAGGCAACTACTTAGGAATGATACAGTGTTAGCAGTATGTTTAATGCATGCTGTCAGTAATACATTCAGGCCAATTTTTTCGTTACGAACGGGTTCAAATTTAAGCTGTTTTTCTTGCCTTGTTTTCGCCCGGAAGCATCTGGACACACAGGTAATCTCTGAATAGGTTTGGACGATGTAGTCGGCATCCTCGTCGTTCACTACAAATTAATTGAAGCATATCACTCTATAGTCGACAAGTCTATTGAAGAGACAGTACTTTGAAACAATCATCTGGAACCCACACAATATTTGGGAGGGCGTGATGAAATAAATAGATCACCGTGAACTAGACCAGCTACTCCCCTTGGTGCTCGCCAGTTTTCCATGAGAATAGTCGGTTGGATTCGATTCTTTCTGTAATGTTCAATCGGCGAGAACGAATTAACTGGTTTCAACAAGCTCCCATGGCAACCATTGTTGTTATCGATCAGCCACATAATAATGCATGTGGTTCATTGTAATCAGCAGGAAAATATGTTTTGGACCTCTTGTTATGTTCGATGTGAAAAGTTTTGAACAAGAAATCACGTGTATTTCCGATTGTTCTTGCAACCGTAATTAACGCATAGCAAATCAGACGCATTGTGGAATCCTCATGAGAGTTAAGGTATACGAACAATGAATTCACCCTTATACAGACTGCTATTCTTACCTAGGATGCCTAGACCATCAGTTAGTCGCTAGTAATCAGAATTTGAGTTATAGACAATATGGATCCAGGGTTTGGCGGAAGCATTTCCTTCCTCGTTCAAAGAGGTATTGAGTTTCATGGTCGAACACATTCGTCACAACAGATGTGTTTATGTATGAATTCCCCTCATTTACTTTAATAACCCTGGATGATTCTGGTTATGTACGATACAAAGATAAACAAAATTCAAAAAGCACTCATCAAGGTGTCACCCGGTCTGGGATTCACTAGTTAGGCCTATATCCACCAAACCAGAATATTTTTGCCCAACTTCAACAACGTCTCCATTTACGTTACAAAGCGCTGTTAGTATCACATCTTGCTGGTCTGTTTTTTCACGTAAACAACTGAAACTCTGACTTTTTGGTGATGTCTGAGATGTCCTCTTATCAGATTTCGAGCTGGTTTTAGGAAATATCCAGTTTTCCGCTTTCTCCAATGTCTAGACCTTCGTCTTATGCAGAAACCATGTGAATGCGTCATGATAGTCTGAGATAGCAAGACTCATGTTGGGAAATTAAGTAGATTTTCGTTTAGTTTCACTTCACAATGGGATGAAAAACAGTTGGATAGCTATGCAACGGATGCAGTAGTTGGTTCCTTCAAAGTATTATTCCATTATTAGCTATGAGTATCGCAACACTTGTGGGGTTCGACGGATAGTAAGAAGCTGTGCGATGAAGACAATGGCTCAGCTGCATGAATGCTTTTGGACGTGTAACTGACTGACCCGACCTAAAGTGACCTCCACTGTACTTGTGTATGTCGCAGCCTTGCCTGTTTTGTTTAATGACACAGTTAACCATTAATATGTAATGAATTACGGACAGAGTTCCATCCTCACAGTGAGCCACAGTCAGAGGAAAATGAACAGGGCAGCACTGGTTCACGATGGAAACATCCTGCCATAGTGGGGACATACTCAAACATGCAAGATACATTTTTAATACACAAACTGGACGACATATGATTCACTAGTAAGCATTTGACTGTCCACATGGCTTGGGTTTGTGCTAACCCACTCGTAACGAATGACACTGATGACTATCGGAGTATAGAATTTGCCAGCTATCATAAAATATGCATGGGGACTGGTTAAACGATTTGCCGTCATACTTTGCCCGTGCAGGTGCCACTGCGGCTGTGAATAAGCCTATGAAGAAGTGAGAAAATGTTAGAGAAAATTGGGCGCATGTTTCCACGGACAGCTTCATCTTTTCTTTGGTGCAATAAAAAAGAGGGGAAAAAACGGATTGGTGCATATCGTTTGAAGCTGGAACAATTTCTCCAGTCAAACTGCCCAGTTTTATGATGGAGAAAGTACATTCCTTTTTGGAGGGACTTGCGCAGATGAATTTCTCGGCATAGGCATTTTCGGGGAAGATCATCTCGAGAAATTATCCATCTTGGGACGATTTTTTTAAAATAAATAGTACTGTCCCAATATCTCAGGGTTTTCTTGGGACCCCATTTGTACGCAGCTTGTGCAAAACCCGAAAATCCTAGGTATCAACCTCTCTACATTGCTTCACGGTGGACAGAAACTTTGGACGCATAATCTACTTGTACTAACATCAAAACTGAACTCTTGTTTTTACAATACCATGAGCTTAGAGCGAGTGAAGTTAAGTTTAATGAATAACATGTTAACATAAGGTGGTTTGATGCACATTTAAGTGCCCTCGGCAGACTGCTGCCTTTGAGCTATTTCCCCATTCATTTTAATCAAATTTGGCCCAATGAAATTCGATCGGTTTGTCTGCACAGAACACCCAAAAGAAAGGTGACCACTTTCTTTGATTGGTGGTTTTACTGTACCGGTATAGAGAAGAACAAACAGATATGTCGTGGAAAACCCAAGAGGTCATGTGTTTTTCTAGAGCAGAAGAATATGTGAAAAGGTGGCCAAAAATCCACAAATACAGTCTTGCGGACAATCGTGCGCACACAAAACCCGATACGCCGGAACTCAAGTACGTTAGATCTCACTAAAAAATGTTTGACAGCTTCCGCAACCGCATTGTTTTTATTACGTGGTCACACGTCTCTGTGTAGGCTTTCGAAAATAACGTCTTGTTCAACACGGGAATAATTGGAGTTGGAAGGTATTCTTTGGAAACAAAGTGCTTACATCACTGTAAACTTAATAGACTGGGCATAACCGATTGGGAGAAAACCCCATTAATGCCATTTTAAATTTTACTGGTTTCTTCCAACACGTCATTCACTGAGTAAAATTCCATTCACCGTAACTTTTCAGTACCTCGGAAACACAAGTTCAGCATTAGTTTGAGTATCCTAAATGCCTTTGGTACCAGACGCCCAGATGGTACAAGTGGGCATTCGGTCTACAGTGAGGCAGGGCCGAAAAGTTCCGAGCTTATCGTCAATCTCGTAGGCTTGTGAGCTCATGGGGGTCTTCTACTACCTGTCCCAAAATATTGTTCAGAAAACCCTAAAAGAGCGAAGGTTGCCGAAGACGCAAAATTTGATCAGCTCTATCAGACACCTATCCGTGAAAAGGAGGAAAGCCCTTCACCTTGGAGTTACGAAGAAACAGACAACTCGCATGCCTCATCAGTAGTATCCACCGTTACACGCCTTCTCCCTTTAAAGGTCGCTTGCATGCCACCGATTTCCATTTACCTCCGTTAGGTCGGTCTCAGCAGCTGGCCTATTCGGCAGCTCTTCGGGTGCATCATGCCACCTCCGAAGCTGAGTCGCACTTACTCTTTTCGATCCCCGACCGACTTGAATTGTATAGACGTTCCCGCGGCGGTCGGTAACGACAAACGAAACTTGCCATCAACTGCCCAGCTTCCGCGACCCCACTCCACTGTTTCCAGGATTCTGATGATCCTTCCACTTGACCTTCGCACCTATGGGGAATGGTCGTGCCTTTCTACTTGTCGTTTTCTGCCTAGTCCTTTCCTGAGCGGCGGTCAAGTTTTCTCGATCTTTCCTCCTTTCCTCTCCGGAGACAAGCATGTTGCTGGCGACAAGCAACTTTCCTGATCAACTGGAAGGCGCAGATGTCGACCGTATATCAGAATGAACGGGGACTTGCCTGTGGTTGGCTGTATGGAAGCACGATGTGCTAGCAACACCACGGGCAGGTGCACTTCCCAGTCACCTCCTGTGGTCGTCAGCCACTCCTTGATCCTTTGGTTGGACCATTTGTTCGCGGGTGGTATGATGCCGTCCTTAGCCGTCCGATGCCTAGCTTCTGCAAGCAACTCCTAAACTCTTCGCCCCCAAACCAAGGCCCCTGATCGGTTAGGATCATTTTTGGCACCCCGTGGTTGGCCACGACATGAGGCATTGCCAATCCGCCCGTTGATTTGGCACGGCTGCCGCATCGACCCACCGCGACAGGTGTTCTATCATTATCACGATATATTGATTTCCGCTGATCGTCACCGGAAAGGGGCACATGACGTCAACGGATCATAACTCCCCGACCTCTGATAAATGAATAGGTTCCATGGGATGAGTTGCCCCCGTCATATCCCCCTTTCATCAGTTGGCATCACTCACAGGCCACCACGCAATCCATTACCTCACTTCTCATCCCTGGCCAGTAGGCCCTCTACTGAAGTGAGTCGTACATCTTGGTGCACCTTGTGTGCGCCATCTCGTAACATTCAGCGGTCAGCTTCCGTCTCAAAACGCGAGGTATCACGAGCAGTGGGACATCCGAATCGTTGGCGTCCCAGGATATTACGCCAGCTTCACTCAGACTCGGTCTATCGAAGTGTTACATGAAGGTGTCCAGTTTTCTGTCTCCCTCCGCATTCTCAATACCCCTTCCGTCCAACAAGGCAGCTGCAACCTTCCGCAGTGCGGGATCCTGCCGCTCTAGTTGCACCAACTTTACAGGATCCAGTTCGACGACGAGACTATTGGCGCCGATCATGGTCTTCGGAGCCTCATCTTCAGCCTCTGCAGCCAATCGGCCAAGTGGTTCTTTTTACCCGGCATGTGCCGGATCTGGAAGTCGTACTCTTGTAGCCGGAGTGCCCAGCGCGCAAGCCTTACGCGAGTGTCTCTGGTGCTCCTGATCCACTCAAGGAGATTGTGACCAGTCTCGAACTCCTGCAAGCACGCACGAGTATACAGTAAGCTTTCGCCTGAGCTCATCACAAGCAGTGGTGTACGACAAGGCTGTCACCACCATTTCTCTGCAACTTTGTCGTCGACGGGGGCAAGATGGCTCAGTGGTTGGAGCGCGAATTTACTGACCGGAAGGTTCGCGGTTCAAACCCGACCTCTGCATCTCAGCTTCCCCTTGGGCAACCTGGCAGTACCCCAGCTGTTGTGCTTCCTTCGGGTGGGATGGCAGATAGGCATCGAAAGGGTGTTACAGCTGAACGGTCTTTTTGTTGTCGACGTGCTGGTTGAAACTATTCTGCCCGCTCCTGAAACCTGGGGCATTCTTCGGGGCGTTCACGCACAGACATTGAGTATGCGTACAACATGGCCCTCTTCCTTTAAGGTCTTCTAAAGATGGAAATCGTTTACATGATCTAAATGATTTTGCGGTTTGGTATGCGCTTCGTACCTACAAAGCGTAAGATGCTGCTACAAGAATGGATGGGACCAGAGCCAAACCTTATGCTCGCAGACCGGCCAACGACGTGGCAGATAAAGTTGTGCAACTGGACAGTTGCATAACTTCCGAAGGACTAGGTGAAGACGAGGATACTTCCCGAACAGGAGCAGTTTTTGCCAACCGTCGACACCTATGGCGTCGAATTGACGTCATTTGTCTGTCAAGGTCACAGTATATAATGGGGCCGTGTGATGCTGCTACATGAATAAGCAGTGTTACCTCCATGCACACAGGAACTACGAAAGCTGTAAGCGTTTGATCATCGGCGTCTCTGAAACATTGACTGGGTCGGATTGACAATGCCGATGTACGCCAGACGGTCTCAGGAAAAAAAGAACTCGTCCGCGGTGGATAAGCTATTCGCATTTCATAGGTCATGCTGGTTACGACATGCCAGAGGACCATATGATTCGTATAACCATCTTCGCCCAACCGTGTATTGGATGGAGATTACCCACTGGTGGTCAACTCATGATTTGGCAACACAGGATGAAAGCGCTTACCAAGTAAGTCAGTCACGTTGGCAACCGTCAGGTCAGGACGAGACAAACAAAGGGTTAGTGACCCTGATAGATACAGTCATGCCACGCAACCAGTGGCGACATTTCATGGAAGCTGTTGCCTTCACTGCGTACCTCCCTTACTCCCTCCCCCCAGGCTTCATGGTGGGCACGTACACTGGTTTCCACTCGAGGTCTGATAGTTCAGTGGGTTGAATTATGTTCGGGAAAGGTGGGAACATTCTTCCGACACTCAAGCAGTGCCACCATTCTCTCCGATATTTAGTAGTTGAGTACGGCTGGCGTTACCGTGCCGCCGTCGAAACTCTTGACAACGTGAAAAGATATGGCGACCTTTTTCACATTGACATCCAACGATGGAGTAGTTT
>SJOL01006393.1:260076-367027 GCA_004794785.1 Opisthorchis felineus | reverse complement strand
AATCTACGTAAGTGAAACAGAATGGCAGTTTTCTCGGCAGTGCTCGCTACTTTTAAGGTTGCTTAAAATTCTTTTACAGCCAACTACCCGTTTCACTCCACTTATGGCTCATCAGAATTCTGCAGATTTCCCAACATAATCTATAGTGGTTGCCACAGAACCATAACACAAAGACCAGTAATTTTTCAGATAAGCGAATCATGTATTTACAAAAAACAATGTGGCTCATCTCGAAGAAGTGTTCAATTTTGTGTTATTGGAAACACTGAACATTTCCGAGCATCCTTAGATTTGTTTGCTACTAGGTTAATGGGGTTTTTCGTACGGCTGACCCTTCATCATAATGATCAGAAATAATTCAAAAACTGCCAAGTACAAAAAAACACTAGTTGCTGGACGTTTCTGATGCTTGTCAGTTCATTACAACAATGTTTTATTTTGCGTTGCATTTTTGGTTTGTCCCGACGAACAATCCTACTTAAATTAATCTCATGCAGAACAAATTAGGCCTTCAACCTGGTGGTATCTAGCTCCGAAAGTTGTAGCTTATACCACCTTTAGTATTAAGTCGGCTGTTTACATTTTTGAGACATTGCTAATCGTCCAAATGCTCACCGAGGTTCAAAACGGCTTGTTTCATTGTACATTTTGGATGAACAGATGTAATTATATTGTGATCAGGGTCACCAAATTTTACCGGAAACTAGCAACATGTGATACTTACAACTTTTGAGAGGAACCTGGATGAAATCTGATCAGACTGCACACATCTTCGTCCGATGTAATAATGCGAATGTTTTTCTAACGTCTAGTGGTCATAAAAATGGCGTGCGGATATGGCTGAACAGCCTGTGGATCTGATAAACAGCATTAGTGGGAATGAAAATAGATTCAGATGTTTGTAGCGCCGGACAAAAAGCTGCTAATAATATGGGAGGGAATAATGTATAAGACGGAACGCCTGATTATTGAACGTCTTTAGGACAAAGTGTTGGTTTGTGGACCCGGTTCTACCCCTCTCAGAAGCCCATAGGTTAGCTGTTGTAGCTCTAATCTCAGGATCAATAAGTGAAGGAACGGGTAGAAGCTATCTATCAGGAAATCTGGCCCCAGTGATCAGATGGAACAAAATCGTAGATAACCGTTACTGGATATTGACCAACTAGTTATTAATTGCATAACAACTTATAAGTCCCTGGGTTGAAGTTCACGAACTTCACAGAATTCATGGCGACCACAACCGAGCAACGTATGATCCACGGACATGTATGCAGGTCTTATGTGGACTGTCATGTGAGACAAATGGATTTTCGGTTGGTAGATTTTTGGATTAATCTTGAATTTAACTGAAAATTGTGAGTTGCGAGCGTGGTGACTCCTAGGCTGTCCGAGAACAAGTTCTCCGATCCAGTGCCTTTTATGGATCCTCCAAATAAAAATCCTCATTATTACAGAATTTCATTTGCGAAGTTTAGCAGGCAGTGGCTGGTGCTCTTTCATCCCCGCTGGTTTTTACGTGGCCTTCTGTCAGTCGGTTCAGTGTCCACCTAGCGTCTCATCCACACAAATCATGCTGGTGTTTGGCCTCACTCATTCTATACTATTGATTTACCAAGTTGACTCACCTTCGTGACTCAGCTCCCTCAACCTGACCCACAAATACGTACACCAGATTCCCAATAGCTTCTCTTAGAACAGGTCAAGGAATTCAGCAGTGCACCACCGCATAGGACAATATATCCATGTATCAGCATCTGGGCCGAAATGAAAATAAGTGCGTGCCAATCACACCAGTTAGGAATAGACGGTATGTCTGACTGGAGGAAAATCTACATTTCCGAAATTTAGAAATCCGGAAAACTTGTTCATCGTCTTCTATTTTCGTTTATTCCCACATCAGAAGCGGCCGGATCTCATGATATTTTTGCCACTGAATTGATTGGCTCAGGTGATGTGAAATTCGACCATACGAACACGTCCTATCTCAAGAGATTTAATTCACACTGGAAATATTTGAGGTGAAAATATATCCGTGCGGTTGGAAGGTCATTTGTTATTCGTTTGAATGCAAACGCCCCTGTTTCCGCTTCACTTATACAGTTGAATGGACACATTAAATTGTTCACAGCATGAAAGTGTGAAGCCTACTGGTCTACCCTAAATTGGAGATCAATGCTGTTAGATTAAATGTCCCGAATCAAAACGGTCAACTGGCGTAAGTGGGAAAACTGGATCACTGTATTCGCAACTGAGTACCTCACAGAGCTGCATAACCCGTCTCCAATTATCTAGGACCACGGAGGATTGGCGCAGTTGGGTACAGTTGTACTCATTTCAGAGAAATGCAGTTATGTCTATTCCGGAACATTTTAGGCAGGAGGGCTACAAGGTACATACCATAGCAGCTGAGATCAAAAGACTGCCTCCCTACACTTTGTTCGACGGGGAAACTGAAGAAGGATTCCCAGCCCTATATTGGCCGTCAGCGACCGAAATGGTAGCCACATACTGAGGGATCACTACGAGTCACTAATAATCCAGTAAAAAGTAAGACGATATACTAGTGTTTCGGTGGGCATTTCTACCGAGTCTCCTCAAATGCCAGTCATATTGCAACTGCTCGATTGTCCCTGGAATCAACTGGTTATCGAGAGTAGTTACATAGGTAATCCAAATATGACATATACCCCTACTTCTGTACAAAGCGGGCAATTCCCTGGGCCTTAATAGTCACCAAAACTTCAGAATGTGGAATATTAATAAAAGCTCTGGTTCAACTGAAGTTCCTTAGCTGACAGGATGCAGGAAAGGGTCACATCACGATGAAACCGATCGTTCTAAAATTTTCAGCGTCCGTTTACATCTTCTTTTGACGGTCATTCGTATGGTTCAAACACAATCACGGTAGGAAGGTACACGTCTGGTGAAATTCAGCTCAACGGAAAGCGGATGTGACGTCGAAGGGTCAGATTTCTGGGTCTTTCGCATATTTCAACGATAAGGTGCTATTTTAGTCAATTATTTGTCTTTAAAGTTAGCAAACATCGAATACGTATGCAAAGATTAGTTTAACCAAGAAGTATGTTGAGCATTACGTAGTGTCATCTATAGTCCAGTGATCAGTTTCCGAGGACCAACGGCATATGCAATCGAAATGTGGCCCATTTACGCAAATAGGCGACACAGACAAAAGAACAATTAAACTGACGAACGGTATGATGATTGTGATTGTCAAGTTTGGCCATTTTCTTATAAGCGGGAGGAATCGTGTACGAACCTATTGGTTGTCCGAGAACTTACAAGATGAGTTTTCATAATATAACTGTCGTGTGGTGAATGTGCGACGGTGTTATAGCTCTGGACAGAACAACATCAGCACTACTGAATGTCAATCAAGGTGCGTTTCCAAAGGTAGCGGGTAGTGTCAATAATGGTACACAAAAAGCTCCTCACAACTTCAGGTGGAAAGTGCCTATATTATGTTTTGCTGTTGATTGGACTTGGGGCAATGCTTTACTGTAAACCCCATCCAAAGGTGTGTGTAACATAAATATTTTGGAAAAGGTTGACAATTTATCTCTCAAATGATGATCATCATCTTCAATAACATCATCGTCATCATCATCACGACTCTTACCAGCCTGACAATCATACTACACATTAATAGCTGTTCAGATGTAGCCCTGAGTGGAGTTTACTTGGAATACGCACGTGCTTGCCCATCTCATAAAAAGCGTATCTATATCACTTGGAAAATTTCAACCTACTGTGAGAGTTCTACCTACATAAGGACACTACACTGAAATCCTTGGAAGTGCTTTTACCTTTGACTACTGTTTTTGGAAAAGTAGCGACATCAAACTGAGTGTGACGAATGGCTTGTTGCGTGAGTCGAATGTCTGTATGTGAGTTGGGTCGTTCGCCAAAAAGCATAAAAATGTCACCTGACATTACCGGCAATGTAAACTACATAAATTGTAGGCCAGCATCCGCTATGGATGTGCTTTTCAAGGGAAAGTAAACGACTGGAAGCTCGGCATCACGAAAAACTCATTGGGCAGAGCTGAACATATGTGGGAACGTCGATTATGCACACTATGGTTTCCTCGAAAATCGGCACTCAATAAATAATGACAATAAATAATATTGGTGGTTTACAGCTGTATCGGTTGCTGCTCATTGGTTCGCCTAGTTGGTGCTGTTTGGTTCGTAAATTGATAGTCGAACTGATTGTTATCCTTGCTGAACCTTTGACGCAAGCGAACTTAGTGAGTAAACGACGATCAGATTCCTTTACTTCCAAGCGTAAATTTTATTGCTTGCTCATCCATGGTGTGCACCAATCAGAAGTGAACCGTAAATATAAAATGGGCTGTTCAAACAAGAACATAGTGGATGCAGACTATCTTACTGAGAGACTACTTTGAAGATGTGCCCAGGTTCCGAGAACTTCACGTTCGTCGGAACAGCAGTTGACGCTGAACGAATTGTCTGCTCACGGGTAATCAGATCCACTGAGAAAGTTGAGGCTCATCTGCAAATCGCATTTTCACAAACGATGATATGATGTGTTATTCTTCCACCGAATATGCTGCATAAAGGCCACTATTTTAGTGGGCATGGTATTTGAGATATCAGAGTATATTTCCCTGAGAGCACATACTAATTAGGGTTCTCCAAGAGCTTTTAGTAACCTGTGATTTGTATGTTATATCAAGAAACACACAAGTTCTAGGATTGAGAACAGCAAATTATTTCGTAGTGCTATAAAATTGTGAACCTCTTTCAATCATAAATTAAATAAAAATGAACTAGTATTTTCCGGCAGTGTACAAATTTACACAGTTCAGTATACCCTAGAAGTATGCACCAGCAATCACGACTCTCGAACACGCCTCAGTATATCTTTGCGATTCGTCCACTTAGCACTTCTAAATTTCGCTGATCTGTGAGTTATGAAACTTGTCTGAGGTAACCTTTATTTGCGCCAGTCGTAAATTGGAGGATTATGTCTTGCGTTCAGCCGTTGAGTTTGACGCATTTCATATTGGCACCGGGATTAAAATTTCAGTTTGAACGATAGTCCTTTTGCTTATCGATCTTTGGTGGACATAATCGTCTATACATTCCCTATTGCCTCCTTCGAATGCCCCCAGGTTTACATTATAGGTAGTTTGTGGTGGCGATCATTGATCGGTAAGACCTGTCATATTCCTCTATGCCTAGCTGCTCCGAATTTAAACAATGTAAGCGATCGCACTAAAAGCTAGAACGTGTGAGTAAATTGGTTTCTGTCCATATGACTGCCTTTTTGCCGCAAACAAAATATATATTGATCGAACAAAAGCGGTATCTTCTGCAGGTTGAGTTCTCTTGAGCGTAGACAGCAAAGGGATAGACATCATTTCATATCTCCTGTAACACGTACTATTCAGTAAATATTGGAGTGAGAACCACGTAGTTTGATTTCCCGTCCCTATTTTGCGCTCATGGATGTGACGGTCTACATAAAACGCACATTTCTCAGAGTTTGTTAATTCAGGCGAATAGCCAAGAATAAAACCTATCTGCCAGAGTAAAGCAGATCTCAACAGCGGGTTTTTCATCAACCTCAGAAGTGGCGTGTTGAAAAGGAATAAATACTTTAATTCGATGGCTTACTCAATTGATCCACTGAGCTGACCATCTGGGGCGCTTACGCTTGTCTGAACAGGAACCATTCCTGATTGCTTGTGTCGTGTGACTTGGTGTGCGTCAGCTTTGCAATGGTTCAAAGATGATTTCGTCGGCTCCCTTTTCACCAAATCAACTGGGGTTTGACACTCAGTTGTTGATTTTGCAGCATTTTCATCAGGGTATGCAGACACATCCCTAACAGAAGAATCCTTTTGGAACTTTGATATTTCATTCGAAGTAACCTAGAAAGCAGGAAAAACATGAGCGACTCTCACATTTTATTTTGCTTCGCTCCACCAAAGGGTGTGTGATAAAAAGATTAATGTGAGAACATGGTAACAAACCAATTGTCACTTGACTCCCTTTCATTAAAGGAAGATACACACTGATATGGTGAAAAGCCCGAAACTCATTGTCTATCGGGAATATGGATTGTGATCCGTATCTCACATCCTACGTGACCACCGTTACGTTATTCTCCATACACGTGAAAAACCATCTTTGTCAAACCTAAAGATAAAACATTGCGTTCTACCTGCAGAAGGCCAATTGAAAACTTTGGGATGAAAATGATATAATGACTACAACCATAATTTTGGCATGAAAATCTTTGTGCGAAGACGTCTTACCATTTGCAAGTGATGTCCCTCAGTTAGTTTGCTTCTCTCTCCAGTAGTAAGAACATTCATTGTGGGTGGTTTTGGGTTGCGGTCACAAGGGATGGGCAATTTCGACCTCCGTGCGCGTGGAAGTTTTGTATTCTCCTTTTGACTTTGAGCAACGACTTTGTTCGTCATAATCATGGAAAGTTCCAATTTTCGTTGATGATTGTTTAACTGGACACAGTTTTTCAAGACTGCAGAATTGTTCTGCGGCACCGTCCAAGTTTGATCAGAGCCACGCTGAGCTTGTTGAGCTCTTTTATTGTTTGTTTGTTCTGTACATGTGGAATAATGTACTACTGACTTTGGACGGCCCCAAAGCGATTCTAGGTGTTCTGAGCACACAGGAGCGACAGAACCATTCTTTAGATCACCTTTGGAGGTGAAAATTTGCCGTGTCTCCATTGACAGACCAAAACCTGCTGGTTTCACACAATCCCCGAGGTGCTCTAGAGGAACACTATCATAATTATGGCGCGGTCTGCATCTGGATGGGTCTATATGTTGTGCTGGCTGGACTTGAGCAACCGGCCGTGGATTCACCGGTCCATGTAACGGACGATCACCTGATATACCTTTCGGAGAATTAGTCAGCGTCGATGTTGAGCAGCCCAAACTGTAAATATATAGAGGCAGTAGACAGAGAAATGTGAAGCTCGTAAACTGGCGCTCTCGAGATTTTAAAACATAACAGAGAATCGAGAGTGAGTTTTGCGTGAGGAAGTTCACGACGAAGGAGGCTTTTAGTGGTTCTACTCATTGCGTTTCAGGCCTCCCTATTCTGTATTTTTGAAATTTCGTGTATTGATCTCAGGCATAGTAACTACGTTTTGTTAGTTTCTATGAGGAAATATAAAAACCGATCTGTTTTTTTTCGTGACAAGCACAAGCTGGAAAGCGCCTAGTAAAGCGACAGTGTGTTTCACTTCGTCTAAAAGACATTTTGTTATTTTTTCTCTGTCTGCTCCTGTTGGATGTCACGTAATTCGTGGGATTTTCGGCTGTTCTTCTATTTTCCAGTAATAACTTTACTGAATAGATTCCCTTTTCTGTCACACAGAAAACTCCATTTGGTCAATTGAATCACGCTATTGCTGAAGGTCATTTTAGACGATCGATTAGCTCTGTGTCACGGTAATGTGACGTATAAGCAGTGTGAAAAACGGCTTGACCAAGCAGAAGGCATGACTTTGGGCCAAAATCACATCATGTATGGATTGTATGTAACTGAATATAAACGAATCCTCAGAAGAGGTCACGCACGATTTCATAGATATCGGTTTCAATTGTCCTGTCTCAATACACTATGCTATTCCTTCAAATTCTCACCAGTTTGACCGGCATGCAAATCGGGCCCGGTTGCGTTTATTGCACGCACGTATCACCACCGACGTTGACTTCCACGCGGGGGCTTCATTGTCTTTTAATACTTAGTTTCAAGGTATGGAGAGGTTGAAAGGCAACCCATATCAAACACTTTGCCGTCTTGCTTGACGCTCATTTTCTTTTTGCCTGACATATTTTTTAGAGTTGGTCCGACTGTGCTTTCGTAACTGTTTTTCCTAGACCATCCTAAGCAGATCTACATTTCGCCTGATGTTCTACAACCTTTGGAGAGCAACGAAAAAGCAGACGACTTCGAAGCAATCCCAGTCTTGTTTTTCTGACACTGTGACACTCGTGGAGCCTCAGCCAGCTAATAAAACAAAAATTCATCCTCTCCGAAGAACTTCCATCAAATTTTGCGTCAAACTTAGACAAATACGTTACCAGTCTCCCTAAAATGGCTCTGCATAAAGTGTACAAAATGAGATTTTTTGCTGGATTAAAATCAACCAATAAACGCTCGGGCTCAGCCCAAATACCTTTATGAGCAGCTCAGAACTTAATAGCCCATGTACTGGCTGGTTCAAATAAACATTGGTTGACGGAGATATGGTGGGATATAGATAGCTCGGATGCGCTGCTTGGTTGTTCGTGCATTCGCCAACCTTGGCAGTTGGATTTTAAATGCCTAATCCTCAACCGAGGTGACATCGTCAGTGCTGGGTTGGATGATGTCTGTTGGATCTGGGACAAATCGTTTACAATCTTTGTTCCAAGCTCGGCGAGAAGACCAACATCGGACATTGACTGTCCTGCTTCACCAGTATGAACTGATGCCCACCAGGCAGTCTTGTCTACTCAGTAAAGGACACGTCCGGCTGATCACAGTACTCGAGAGTATTTTGTTTTCACACCGCCGGCTAACGGCGCGTCACAGTCCATTCAAAGCTAGCAGATTACAATGACACAGCATTTATTAGATAATACCAAATTCTTTGTTGGTGAATTGCGGATCGGCACAGTGTAACGGACACTCGATAATCACCTTTAGTACTTATACATGAAAGGTTTCATGGAACAATGGACATATTCTTCACTTCAGTGCGCCAGGCAAGTAGAGATTAAAAAAATGCATAAACAGTCTGGAGCCCTGGGTCTGATGCCTGGTACATCTGGATCTCCGTACCAATGAATTTCTCGAGAATTTCTCAACCGAACTGAAGAGACCCCAACTTACTACCCCAATTTTGCTTTCTAGTTTGTGGAGTTAGTGCAAAACATCGACAAAATAGACATAATAATGACTTCGCGCGATGTTAACTCTCTTTTAGCAAGGGTTCCGTGCAATAAATTGATGTAAGTTATATGGTCATACTAAGCAGAATGGTCTACGCCTAGGACTTATTTTGGATGACCTATCTGGAACAGTAATTTTGTGCGCAACCGATGTGTAGCTTTGTTCTACGGTATATACCGTAAAAAAGTGAACGCTGTCACAATGGCAGACCGTTGGAACCGGTGCTCGCAGACATTTTAATGGGTCAACCGGATAATAGCCTCCAAGACAGGAATGTAAGCCTGGCGGCACACTAAATTTAAGTAGCAGCGACCATGAGCAATTTGTAGGATTATATTCTATACCAAACAGAGTTAACAAACTGTTAATAGTCTGGGATAAATAACGAAAGAACGATAAAATAGCTCGTTGATTAAACAACGCGATGGATAAACCTCTAACGGTATCTTCTTACGAACCATTTGGACGTGACACTTTTTACAGTTCAGAAGTTTTGCTCCATCAAAAGGCGAATGTTCTACTAAAGACCTCATTCAGCAGGTTCCTCTGCAGTTCAACACGCAACAGCATCACAAAGGAAGTTCATCTGTTCAAAGACACTTGGACTAAGAAAACCTATCCGTCGAGGTTTATGCAGTAATAGTGCAGCCATTAAATGCTGCAAAAAAGCCAGTCCATCTGTCGTTGCCATTTGGACGAGATGTCCTGCCCTTGGTTAGACGCCGCTTAATTGCAGTGAACACACATGCCTACTATTGTGGTGCCTTGATCTTTTGTCAACGAAATACGTGCACTCCAACTCCAAAGAATATCGATTTTTCTTACTCACCAAATTCAACTTGACCTGTTGATTTGTTCGTATCTGCTTGTCACTGTATACCGTTAGGACTACTAGTTGCTTAAAGACACAAACGGATTGTACGTACCGAACTGGCTTGCTGTAACATAATCGCACTGTTCATATGCAGCTACCAATAAGCCTCATATGGGCGCTGATAACATTTCGGGCCCAAAGACGTCTTTTAGTGACTTTGAAGCTGAATAAATGATAGATAATGGGATATACATCCTCTTGTTACCGTTTCGTAGGAATACAAATACCTACTGACTAATATTTTGTTGACATTCATTCCATTTCTTTGTGTTGTCCAACCGTGTGGTCTTGGTAGGCAGTCAACTCCATTCATTTAGCAACGACTACATTCTCTCGATTATGAACATAATGGCGCACCAGCAATTCATCTTCCTCGGCTAACCAATTTAACTCGGACTTCATTGCTCTGCTTTAGCAACACACACCGCTCCAGCCTTTCTCGTCAACCGTGGCAAGTAGCAGGGCTTTGGGAAGCCTTGCCAGCAACTCTTGTATAAAATGCTCAGCGCAATATCGAAAGATCAACTGTTGTGCATAAATGAGCTGTCCACGCGCAAGATATCTTATGGGCTTAAGATGGCCTTCTTCACCGAGCATGGCAGTTGGTTTGGTCATCTTCGATTATATTAGTTCCATAAAAATGTAACAAGTACAGGGCGGCCAAAAAAAGAAAGTTTGGAAGAGTTTACTCCAGTTTTCGAGCAAACGTACATAAATTTTGGAGCGGATCAATGATAGGGGACTATATTCTTCAAGTTCCCCGGTAACGTTACGATATACCATAATGAACAATGGGTGATTCAGTGCGTCGTGTAACGATGACCGGCTTTTCTGTTCTCCGGAAGGGACAAATAAAGTTTACCACCCAACGGATATTGATGCTTGCCAATCAGTGCACACACCTGGCGCATGCAGCGCAGCCTTCTAGAACACACTTTCCATTTAGTCTGTTCCGTTGGGCTGGTGGACGATCATTATTCGTGAACCACATTGTCATTTTCGCGGAGAATTACTGCATGGCACCAAGCAAAACGAAGTAAACCAGCAAGTTTCAAACGTTTTTCGTCTACTGCTACAGTCCTTCACCCGTTGATGTCCGACGCACCTACTCCCGAGGAAAACGTTTTCATTATGGTATTTTTAAAACTTGTGTCGCCACGAGCTTCCTTCTCACTAACCATATGGAGTGCATGCAGGTTGGTTACTTTCCTTCCTAGTAGTACAACTTCATCAACTAAAGGCTATCAGGAGACAGTCTTAATCAATCATTTGTACCGCTCATTAGCTGATGTACAATCAAAAGTGAGAAGACTGCAACAGTTATAGTCTTAAGTTGGATAAATTTCACGTTTTAGCAGATTTATGACCAAGCAAGAACATTCGCCTAGTCAGCGTACTTCCTAGTTCAACTTAATGCGATTTTGTGGAAATTATTGACCAAAATGTGAACAAGGCAATAAATAATTTTGATTAGTAATGTTGAGTATGTATGAGTGGCCTTCACTTCAGGTATACACCATGGCCGAAGTGTAATCAGCTGTTCTGAAAAATGCATATTTCAGGCACTTCATCTTAGCTGATGCCGTCTGCAATAACCTTCAGAAAAAGGACATAAGTCGATGGATACTCTGGGACTGCGCACATTCGATGAGTATTAAGAAGGATGAAAAGGACAGTGAACTGTTGCGGAGTTTTCAACGACTTAAAAGTAGTACATTATTACGTCAGGAAAATATATTTTGATCATCGTGCCAGTTGAAACATGCGGCGGCCTTTGTGCAGCTTGTCCATTTGAAATAAATATCCTCAAACGAGAGGTTCATTTGGCTCTTTCGTTGACACCAAAGCAGACTGTACACGGGTGTAGTTCGCTTAATGCATCATTTTCGATTTCTTCCTGTCTACCCGACATGCTGACCACTGAACTCATTTGTTAAGGTTTTCTGCAGTGAGTTCAGCAATGCTGTGGAGGGCAACAAGACCATGTGTACTTCTTCAACATTCTTCAACAATATGAAGATATTACCCGGTTTCTTAGTACCCGACCAAGGTCTATACGCTAAGTGGTGTGTTCTTTGGTTAGAGCTGTTGATACGGTAATGGTCACGAAAACGGCTTGGTTCCATAGCTTTATAGAAACTGACTCAGCACAGAGGAGTTTCATTGCGAGACGATGGTCCTTTGGAAATAATAGCTAATACTGGGGGGGGGGGTTTGAGAAACACCCATGGACGACCGAATAATGTGCGACTCATAACGAAATACAGAAAGGACCACGGAAGAGGTCATTTGTATCAACCTTAGACGAATTAGGTAAGTGTGTCTGACAGTTGTCACTCCTTAATCTTGGTTTGGAAGAGTTGCCAAGTTCATCAGTCGGTAGTCAAAATGAGGGCTGGAGCTCATGAAATCACAGGAAACCTATTTTCGTGAGAATCGAGACCATGGATAAAGTACACCGTTTTCCGAGTGGTTGCAGAGAATTATGCACAGAGGAAGGTGATCTGCATGACAGCACCAAGTTTTCGACCAATGGCTAGTAACACGACGCTGAAAATTCAATTCTGCATGCAAGACGTTCTCTGGCTTTGATTGCGTTATCCCAAATGTCTCAGTAGACGTGTTTCCCTGGTCTAGATTATGATGCAATTTGACCGCTGTGTACCTATTTTACTGGGTGTGTCGCCGAAGATAAACGATGCGATTTCATACCAGGCATCTGCCTGACTGACCTTGATAGAGAATTCCGGTATTGTTAGCGAAAAGCGTATGTCTGTGGATCCGACTGTACAGTCGATGTGCACGACTCACCTGAATGTAAAGCAAACCGTGTGCATGTGTTTTCGACCCCACAGGCAATGCTGGTCAGTGATTCGAACCAGGGAACCATGCGCATGCATGTATTTGTGCGTCTGAGTATGCGGGAAAGTTTGACAAGACTAAGAGGTTCCACTTAGCTCGCACAGCTGAGGATATGAAGCGCGTTTGATAACGTGGGATCCATGTTGTTGGTGGTCAGAACCTGACCAAACACTGCGGCGCTTGGTTTTGGCCGCCTGACTTGACACGACCATCAGATGAAACTTCCTGCAGCTATTCAACCAAGGAATTGATAGGTGCTCCGCGAAAACTACGGGTTCAATTAATTTAATGAACGCGCGCCACTCTTATTTCTGTACGTAACGTGACAAAAGTGCCCATGAAACATTGAATCATTTGAAACAGGAAAATATCAAGTGTCCGTCGTTCGTAAAATCAACAGTTATTAGATAGATTCACGAATTTCGAAGAACGGGAGAATAGGATCTTCTGATGTTACCACTCGCCCAACTGCCGAACAACAGAAACGGCGTCAGTGTAAAGCGATGCGCCCGTAGTAACTTAGACCTCGTTACCCCGGCCATCGTTTTGAATCTTGTCAATGGTTGTTTCACAGTGGTCATGCTGCATGAACCTAATTGAGCGATGAAGCTGCTTTCAGCCTTAACGTTTGGGGTACACAGAACATCAGACGGATTCTGCCGCGTACTCAGACGCACTCGTACGTATATACACACGGTCCCCTGGTTCGGACCACTGACAGGCGTTGTTTTTGAGGTCGAAAACTATGCATGCGGTTTTCCTTTTTCTTGGATGGGTCGCGTACGTCGGCTGGAAACTCAGATCAACGGACAAACGAACACAGGTTGGCATTATTCGCTAGTAATAATGGAATGGTTAACAATCAGGTGAAAAACGCTTGGAATCGATTGAGTAATCATCGTTTTCGGAAAAGTTTGGTAACAAACTTTTCCGAAAAGGAATGGTTAACAGTTTCACTAGGGTCACTGAACTGTGCTAATCACGAGTTGCGCGTTTTAAAAATTGTCAAGTTGTGCGAACTCACGTGATCCTGAACGCAGGGTCGCTTTTAGGTGGTTTATTCCGTTTGTTTATTCTAAAGAACGAGCTTCCGAGCCGCCTACCTGCATGTTTTGTTTGTTTGAATTCCATTATTTTCACTCTTGTATGAAACATCTGGTATCTGACCATCAATAAATGTACAGAATCTAACTGGGCATGTGCATCTTATGTTACTGAACATGATAATGTTAGAGTTTCCGCACGGGTGCACCTATATTTCGCCGTCCTCTATATCCTTTTAGTGCTACCGTCCCCTCTATCCAAACTACGTATAAAACCTTCTGCCGGAAGTTTAAAAACACCTCTAGAGCTAATATCACCTCTTTTAGGACCATTGGTTTATTGAAGTGTTTTCTACTTCGTGAGTAGTACCAAAGCGGTGATGACATGGGACATCTAAACTTCCATGATTGAAGGTTCCTGATTGATTTGTGCGCAAAACTCTCAAGCAACATGGCAATCCCTACATTTTATTGAGCGGCATTATCTCCGAATGGAAATTCTAAGAATATCTCTGGTTCGTGTGCATAAACAGCACTTTATTACGTAGCTACCTTAGGTTTCTGTACAGATGGAAGCTCTTTCAGTTTTTAAAATAGTGGTATTTTACGTTTTAAATTTGAAAGTCACGTAGCTCTGAGGAACTCGACAGTTAACCCTTTCAACTGTTACCTTTGTGTACGTCGTAACCAAAATGTTCATTAATACTGAACATATTTTGAAGTTGTGAGCCAACTATAAACACGTGATAACTGAAGCATGCAGCACAATAATAACTGCGTAATTATGCTTAACATGGCGTAATAATAATGTATCCCTGGATTGGAATTACCAGTTTCCAAGTAGTACACATCATCATATAATACACATACATCAAATAAGCCAGTGTAGACAAGTGTATTCTACTCGAAGAGTACCGCTACACCAGTTGAGTACTCACTTTCCATTGTTCAGGTTGGTTTGTTCTTTCAGTTCACAGTTTACACTAGAACTCCGGCTCATGCCTCTTTGTGGCATGTGAATATCGTTGAAACGAGTCCAGCCTTCTTGTGAGGTGTGTTGGGTTCTTTTCTCTGGACAAGTATCCAACTTTTTGGCGTCGCAATCTAAGTTTGAGTAGGATGCACGAACTAGTAATGCCGCACGTCCTAAGGTGGGTGTTCTTGGGCGACGTACAAAAACCTCAGCGTGGGGTGGATTCTGTGACGGGCAAGATTGCCGAAGATATTTTGTATTACTCGAATCCGGTGCGGCATTATTGGGTACGGTGCAGACCATCTGGTGAGTGCTTTTAGGCGTGTTGTGTGAGGGTCTTGGGGGTCTTTGCGTCGACTGTCTATAACATTGGGTCTGATTGGCATCACTTTTGTCTGACTCTGACTGACAACACGCTGCAGTGGATGACTCGTCGACATCTTTCTGGGTAACTGATAGTCCAAGATGCAGTGGAGGACGAAGGCTTTGCTCCACGGAGTGAGGCAGACGACTTCAGGAAGAAAGACATATGGACATGCAAATATTAACCGTGTTGCCTAGCTGTATTTCATGATGAATTTCAAGCGGCACAAAATCGTGAGATATAACAGGGTGTTGTTTTAAAATAAGTAGGCAAAATTGTCGCTGCATAAAAATGCCCTCAGGGTTATTGGAAAAGTACAGAAGGTTACTGAAAATTCTTCGACAGCCCACGACCGGTTTCGCCCTTTTTGGGGCTCATCAGGCAGGCGCAGTCCCCGAGATTTTGTCAACCTTATGTTCTACTTGAACCCAAATTGGACTGTTTTCAAGAAGTACACTCATTTACAAATCAATTTGATTTTGCGAGAGACTCACCTGGAAACCAGCTGAATCTCTCGTTTGTGATGTTTCCATGTAACTGAATGTGCTGCACCAGGCCGCCTCATGTTTCAGTTGCTAGGATATTCGAGATATCCAGCTACATGTAATTTTATGCCCCAAAAAGGGCGAAACCGGTCGTGGGCTGTCGAAGAATTTTCAGCAACCTTATGAGTAACACATTGCGTAAAATTACATGCATCGCGATATCTCGAATATCGTAGCAACTGGAAAATGAGGCGGCCTGGTACAGCACATTCAGTTGCATGAAAACATCACAAACGGGAGATTCAGCTAGGTTCCAGGTGAGTCTCTCGCAAAATCAAATTGATTTGCAAATGAGTGTATTTCTTGAATACGGAATGTTATGTTCATGCTACTGATGCCGGTTGCAGAGACTTAAAGCATTTTTCAATGCAGTCGCTTCAGCTGAATTTTCGGAACACTGATAATGTAAGCAAAATGTCATCGCTAACGAATGAAGGCACGATTTGTGAAGGCTGTACTAAAAGCCCGCGCTAGCTCGATGTACATACATACATCAAATACATACGACACACAGAATGCCACTCAGTGTATTTCCAAGGAGTGGAAGTTTATACTAACAGCTTTCGCACAATGTTGCATCGGGATAAATTCTGACTTATGATGCTACTCATACAACTTGTATTGTAATTGTTCCACTCATTAAGCATTCACTATGCATGCATTATGCATTCATTAGATACAGAGATTTCACACAGATTGCATGAATCTTTGGAGATTTTGTTCCATACATCCAGATTATGCTCACAAATCTGTGGGACAAAGATAAATGATTTAGGGAATACAGTCAGGTATATTTGATACCGGTTTTTGTTACACGCAGTTAAGCTATTTTGGATAGAGATATCTTCACTAAGGAATTCCCACTATTCTTAAAGATGGAGATAGAATTGGCAACTATTCCAACTTAAAAAGATGCATTTTGTGGAGAGGTGGGTTACTAAGACTAAACAGTTACTGCTGTTAAATTGGAAACTAATATTTCCTCTGCTTACGGATCTGGGTTCGACCGGTCCACAAAAGACTACAGATGTAAACTCGTCAAGACTGCATCAGTCTGACTGGCGTCATCCATAACAAACTTTTCCTGTGATTCATAATTCACTTGACCTTTTTAAAAGCTCTGCAGCTACATTGTGTCAAATATGAACTCAGATTTATTGAAACTGAAGAACATATTCCGGTAAATTCAGCTACCGATATAGATAGTATGGCATAATGCAAGTATATTGTAGAGTAGGTTGGTTTGCTGCAGTACATCTTGCTGTAACATAGTTCATTATGGTATTGTATATTATGCTACCATAAAGTGTAGTGTGGTAAAGTATGGTGTCGAATTGTTTAGGATAGTATAGCATAGCACAACATAGTATGGTCTAGTTTAAAGTAGCATAGTATGGTACGGAATAATATCGTGCATTTGAACCTCCACTTAGCAACACATGTTAAAAAGAGGGCATTTTCCAGGCAGATTTTATCAACATGCACCTTCAGATATTCATCTGCCGACAAATTACTTTCCACCAAGTTGGTGAGATAAAAGTGAGAAACTAGTGGTCGCACGCACTAATTCGGGGGTTTGTTCTAACTCATTGTTAAATGGCCCGCATTTTTTAAGCTCTGACTGCGACCTGCGCTGCTGCCTGTCACACAAATACTGATCCGGGAGAGTGTTTTGCCCATGGTACACCAGATTAGCACGACCCTTGTAAGGTCAACATGGGAGTGTCAGCTACGACAGCATCAAGCCTTGTGATCATTGCTCGGGTACATAACTTTGCCGTAACTATTTGTCTCTGTGACAGATGTGATATGTTATATGATGTGGTGTAGCGTGGTATATGATTGGAATAAAGTGAATAATCTTCCTACGATACCTGTAGACCTCCCGGCATAGCCACACTTCACCCATTGGATGGAATCTCGATTAGGAATTCAAAACGTTCCCACCAACTAATTGCAAAAAGTTCCTAGTCGCTCATCATTCGCATATAACCGAACAATCGCTATCCAGGAAATTTGGAGATGTTCCTTCAAGAGGGCTTATCTAAAATCCATTATTATTGGACAAAATGAGGTCCAGAATACGAATGCTTTTCATTGTATGGCAAAAGCTTGCTTGGATCAGACTAGCTGTAGCAATTCCCAAGTGCAAACGGGGCATTCGTGGTGAATAAATGGATGGTAAGTTTTTGGTAGAATAATTTCAACAAAATTGATGATGGAGTCTTATAAGGTGGAAAACGACAGGATGCGAAACTTCGCCCATCTAATTTTGCCATTGGGCTCTGTAGGTTCGTAGAATTTGTACACATTATATTAGCTCGTCAGTTGCCCGCATAACATCTCAACTGGGGACAGCGCAGTTAGGAAGCCTATCCATACATACTTATTTTATTCGAATTGTCTTTCCAACTCGGAAGATCATACACATCAAACTGAATAAAATCATTGATAAAATTGTTATTGCAAAAGGGCCGGTGCGAAGTAAGTAAGTGACAGAAGGTGCAATCACCATTGATCTGTCCGTAAATAGTGCCCCGTATTCGGGCGGATCTGGCCTGGAAATACTCAACGGACACTGATTTATTGCCATATGGATGCAGTTACCAAAGTTTCATGCAAGTCCAATTTCGCTGGATTCTGTTCACTCGGAAAGTTCATTGTATTTCCTGACATTAGGCATCTCATGACAGTTGCCATGACTTCTCAGATCAGGGCATAGTATCGAGCAAAAAATGTATGAAAATTATGTTGATTTACCAAGAAGGTTTGTTTAACACTAATAGCTCAGGCTCAGCGATGGAGTAACTGATTAGATCCATTTTCTGCAGAATGTAGTAGCGGACTCTGATAAACGGACCCCCTTAAAATCCACTGGCTGAACCCAATGAGGGTGCTACAGCATGCGTGAAGCAACCTTTAACTATCGGACTACATGTTCAATACCAGAATTCCTTTGACTTTTTACGAACAATGTTTGAGTGATTTTTAATCATCGCTTAGAACCGATAGCTAGTAGGAGTATATAATATGACTGTGCCTACTACTATTTCCTGAATAAATAATACCTTCCAAAAAAACTCAGCAGTGTACAAGATTGGTTGATGAGTATTGTTCCCGTGTTTGACAATGTAAATATGACTTTACAGACTGACCTGAGTCCACCGGAGGAAAACGAAAAACTTCCGGTATAGGAAATATGCTTCATGACGGAAGGCAGTGATATACTGTTTATATTTGTTGTTAGAACACAGCTTCTCGGGCTAAGAAGTGTGATATTAAAGTTCGATCGAGCCCGTTCCGCTGGTCGGGTTTTTGAGTAACGTTAAATGAGCTATTCCCTGACACTCTCAGCAGCCGAGCATAAAACTAAACTAACACGCAAGCACGTTTTTACGTTACCTATAGGCTCTCGATGGACATATCATGAATTACTTTCTACCCATGCAAGTTTGTATACATTTATAGACACGCCTGTCATTTTCTCGCATGCGCTTTAAGAGCAGTCTGTCATGGTAGTTATGTTGCGTGAAATCTGAACAGATCATCTGACCAGCATCCCACCGCACGTTAATATAACTAAACCATTTCACACAGAATATTTCACCTAACTGACAAATAAGACTGCTTCGCTTGGCTTAGTTAGGTAAAACTATGTGGCAAATCCAAAGCGGTTCGTGATCGGTGCTTACTCTCAGGCAAAAGCGCCAGACCGGTCGGTCAGCCGAAACAAGTTAAACTAAAATGGAACAGGTGTCGCAGAGTACCATACTAAGACATTATCGGAAAACTCAGGTAGGAAATTGTTATCGACACCCTTTTCATGTGAGAGACTCTCAGTATTTCCCAGGGACTTCTCGACGGAAAGGTAACAGGTAAAAGTGTCTTCAGATGTACAAGCTTATTCGGGTTTAGTACCAGTGAACGGAAACCTCTCGTAAAATTTTCACTGAATATTGGTTAATATTTAGTTTTTCGCTAGGTCATTGAGTTTCATACCGATTCTGTTATTCTTTGAGATTTTCATCAAGAGAAATAACGGGTGTCTACAGGAAAAACAAATGATTCGAAGGTAGCACATACGTACCTGTCAAGTGGCGTTTTTTCCAAAGCTATATATTTTGAAAATTCTGAATGCATAGTTGAAACTGCTTCAAAAGCGGACGATTCGTTCGTTGTGATATGCTTTGTTCGGTTGCGATTTTTAGCGGAAAAACCGCGCCTGAGAAAGTTCTGAGAAAAGAAACATGAGCGACCCAAATATTGGTCAGTGACAGAAAACGCTTTCCACGTTTCACCTTATTCAGCAGATTTCAGTTATCTTGGTGCACAAAATTATCCGCAAAACAACTGAAAATCGTATTGCCATCCTTTTGTTTATATTACTGTTGGGATATTCTGTTGTTTCCTCCAGACTAAACCATCATATGCCCACGCGACGGTAAGTATGTGATCGGACTAAAAGACAAAGGAAAGCCCAGCACAGCACCACACGTTTACAGTCTTTGAAAAATAACGTATTGTCATTTTTTGGAGGAAGTAAACAAGTACTGATTGATAACTGGATTAAAAATGAAAATTTTTCACATGAAACCAAACAAAAGATCTTTCATTTGATTGATGAGCATGGCTAATTTTTGATCTGCAGTCGGTGCAGCATCATTGTTTTACTGTTTCTCATGCTCTCACTACCTCAGATTGGTTGTATATTTAGTTTTCTAGATGACTTGGAAACTGGATGATACGGAACTGATACAGTAACCCCAGTAATCATATATCTTTCGCTTCGACCATTGCATGCGAAAGCTTCTTCAGTGTTGGTTAACGGCCCGTGTTTTGATATTATATCGGAAGACAGAAACAGCAGCTGATTTGCAGATAAGCAGTGTATTCTCGAGCGAGATACTTCGTTTTATCATATTCCCTTCTCAAGTACGCCAAAAGACACATTGGTCTCGGCGACACAAAATCTTAACTCGCGGTCAACGTCCAATAAAAACATTGAGATACCGGAGTAGCGGAAGTTTGTACAGAGTTCAATGAAACCACATCCAGCCATGATATACTGACGGGTGTTATAGGCTTTACCTGGTTTAATTACAATTTTCTTCAACTTGTTGCGAGGCGAAAGTACGCAGACGGTTCCATAAATTTTTATGCCAGGCGGAGAACTGCACTACATCAGGACAAAAATACACAGTCGTCAAAAAACATATGAATGCCAACCTCGGTTTATTGAGGCATTATCTTCCAATATTTTGGTAGCTTTCGACGTTTCTAATAAAACTTTCTTTCTCATAATTATCCTTACAACAAGTAGGTAAAAGAATGAAGAGTAGATTGTATCTCGGGATGCATTTTACCTCTAAGGGTAAGGGAAATCCAACTGCAAACCACTGGTCCCACACTATATTGCAGATATTTTGATGTATATTTCGAAAGAGAAAAATTATATGAAAGTTATGCGTAATGCTGTCCTTTAGTGACCCTCACGCAAATTTTACGGGTGCCATTGGCGGACTATACTAAACACTCGAGGGTCAGATGCAAATGATATTTCCATTCGGCTAGCGAGAGAATAGCTGTTCCGATAGTGTGCCATTCATGGATATTTGAAAGCTCTTTCAAAAGCATGGTAACTTATTTAAGGATAGAGTTCAAAGGAACAGAAAACAGTAGGAAACGTGTCTCTTTTACCATTGCAAATAAGATTTTCAGCAAACTTCCACACGTAAGCACGGTCCGTCACATGTAGCCCCGTACACTCGACGTACCTATACTCAGTAGTAGGATAGTGTTCATATACTATGGAATAACCACTGACTGCTCTCCAATTTCTTATTCATTACAGGAGTTTTTTTGGTAGAGTCATCTTTCAAAATTTCTGCCTTGGGATCGAAAGCCACCGTTAGATGCCGGGGCAATCCATAGATAGGATGTTCTAAAACTGCATTACTTTTGCTTGATGCCAGGCCAGGGTTTTAGTTGACTGATCAGTGTTCTGATGAACACGTATTTAAAAAGTATCGCAGTCAACATGCGGCCGCTCGAGGTGAAATGCGCGACCAAATGATCACTTGAGCCAAATTTCCTTTGACTTCATCAGAACACTGACCAGTGGCTGGTGATATAATGTTATCGTGTACAAATGCTTGCCAGAAGGTTGCGAATTCAAATCTCCCCATAGGTGTGCTGTTTATCACTCCGTCAGAGACGCAGCTGCTTAACAGTGTTTCCTGACTTTTCAGCGCAGACTGCCTAGTGAAATTAGGGTCTAAAATATCCTCATAACATTGTACTATATCACATCAAAGTGCCATTATACATGACTTGTTAGAAGCCACTCTGGACTGTGTGCTTACTTCAACATGTTTTCTTAGCCGAATTATTCGGTCTATGTACTTCAGGTGCATTTTTCTTTCGCTACCCAAATACTGTCCAAAGCGTTTTATGGGAGTCACACACTGGAACTATTAACACCGATCCGTAAACAACTTTCTTCGTTCTCCCTTATTCATTTCCTGCCCTTTTTTATTGTAACCTTCGTGCTTTTGGAAAGTACGCAT
Source organism: Opisthorchis felineus (assembly GCA_004794785.1). NCBI lineage: Eukaryota > Metazoa > Platyhelminthes > Trematoda > Opisthorchiida > Opisthorchiidae > Opisthorchis > Opisthorchis felineus. The sequence continues at coordinate 344,839 of SJOL01006393.1, read as the reverse complement.
ATGCGTCTACATCCTTCTGATGGACATGTTTATCTCAACGAATAAAATTATTTTCCCTCTATTAAATTTGGCGAAACAGCTAGATTTAAACTTCAAATAACGATACGATACTCACTGCGTATGCCCTAGTTAACCGCAGTTACAAAAAGAATTCTAAGCTGACATTTTCTGAACATCTCTGCCTTTCGACAGAAGGGACAAGGACCATCAATTTAGACTGAAGCGAGACCCACATCTTGTACTAAACTGCATATAGCAAAGTTCCATGTAAGTTGGGCCATTTGATTAATTTTTCGCTTAGGTCGTGCCATTAAGTTCCAGGTTCATCAGTGTGTTTGGCAAAATGCCCACTACCCAGTAAGTTTTCACCCACTGGATTTAACCGAAATACCACATACAGTATATACCACTTATCGCTCACCCGGTGAATTCTTCGGAAAATTTGCTTTAACTTGCTTCGACTTTTTTGCGATCAGCAAGGTGGAAAAGAATTAGCTACACATTTCCCATCCGTATCAGATTCAGATTGCAGGCGGTCTATTTAGTCAAGAGTTCCAACTTCAGAGATCTTTCCTTAGATTCCATTTTTAATGCAACCCTTACACTATAGGACTAACAATTTTCGGAAACCAATAATGAAGATCAGTACTAATCCTTGTGCCTACCCAATGGGTGCTTGACAACCATGAAAATAAGACACACTGTCTACGGTTTAGCTGGTCATTAGTAGGGTGCATCTAATAACCAATGAAGTCGGATCTGGAAAACTCAGTGTTTCCTGGATAAATCACCTGAAATATTGCCCAAGGTGGCTGGTAGTGTAGTTCTATGAATAATAGCGCAGCTTGTCAACAAACTTTAAAACACGGCCAGTCTTGTTTGGGGACAACATTCAAAAGTACCGAACAAAAGTAGACTCTTTTAGAAAGCTGTCTCCTTAGGAGAGCATTTCCTAATTAATTCATATTCCACTGGACAAACCGAAAACGGTACCTCTCAGTGGATTATCTCTCCACATAATTGTCTCACAGCAAGAAAATTGCAGATGCTCCCTTGGTTTGTTACCGGCTAGCTCCTTGAGGGGCAACTATACAAATAGGATTCCCAAGTAAGTTACTAATCTCTTGTGCGTCTTGTGAATATCATCAAGTTTAGTCTTGCAAGCCCATATTTAAATCCAAATCATTCTGTGCTGGAAATAAAAAATACATGCAAAGCGACTCAGCAGTACAAAAATTGCACATAAATATTGGTCACAAGGTTATCGAAAGCCCTTTAACAGCCCACCTCTGTTTTCACTCTACTCAGGTAGGCAAAGTCCCTTAGTTGTCAACAAAATTAGTTTCCAACTAAACTCAAAATTGTATGTAATTGATGAAAGCGCTTACTTGCAAATTATATTGATGCTAAGCAGTGACTCAGTCGGACCCCCCGTTTATGATATTTTCCGACAAAATTTACTGTACAACGACCTCGAGCGATTCTGGAGTCGCTTAATATGTCCCTTCCATTCCTGACACCGGCTAAAACCGAAATAATACCCCTGAGTTTGTTCTGCATCATCTGATGAGTAACCTCCGTTACGCCAAAAGCATTCGACAAGAAACCGGGAGCTAAGGTAAGGCTTTACTAAGCTTTAATTGTATGAGGAAAAACCAGTTTCAAAACCACTCACCAGAAAAGACTTGTTCTTGGTTTCTGCTGGTTTCGTTTGTGTTTCCATTGATTTGTTTGACCCATAGCCTCCAATCGTGCATCTTTTAGTATCTGTTGTTGTTTCTTCTCTTTGGATCCCAGCATCTGCCTGTGTTTCTCTTCGCTGAGTTTGGAGATTAGATTCTTCAGGTGTAAACAATGATGCTGTTGATTTTGCAAGACTTAAGCTGGCCATGGATCCGCTAGTGTGTTCGGCCGAATGGATTCCGAAACAATGATGTGACGATGTCATGGATTGCGTATTTTCCCCAGATTTCTTCATTCTGGCAATGAATAAAACTTGGCCATAAAAAGAAGGAATTGAAGGGTAGTCAGTTGGAGAGCGTCACAAACCAAACTCACAAAACCGCAGAAAATGAAGCGCAAAGTTTTTTTGCAACACCTCAAGTACCATTGAACGAAGTGCTCAATGGTACGTAAACCATATAACTACACTTCTTCAAAATAAAAATCGGTGCTTTGCTAGAATAGTCGTTTGAACATTGTCACACAGGAAAACCAGCTCAACCGAATTCCAAGGGATAATCACCAGCCTTCTGCTATTGAAGTAGGCACGCACATCTTCTTAATAAAGTGAGCTGCAATATTTGTAGTCGAGGTCTTCTTCCAATAGCTAAAACCGGGATACATTGTGTAGCTGCTTCATTTTGACTTTCAATCATCTGCGGAGGGCTTCTCGTGAATCTCTAATGAGATTCAAACCATTGACCTACAGACCAGTGAAAGGTCAGCAGCGGTTAATAAGCACTGTGGTGAAATCGCATGTACACAGACTATAGTGACTCTGATCCGGTAATCACGAAATTCACATCGCATATTCACGTGTTGACTGGCTCTTTGACTGACGATGCTCCATTACATACTTCGCTGTTCCTGTGAATTATTATTCCTTCCGAGCTACTAGTAATTTGTTGATAGTGTGAGGAGATTTTGGAATATTTGGAAGAGATTGGCTTTACTTACAAGACGAATTCTCAGTTTGAAGGTAATCTTTATCTCCTCAGACCATCGGTGGATCGGAAATCTATCAACGCAATTTCGACTTTCTATCCAACGCCTCCTACATGGTCATAAAGGAATACCAGGAAGGAATACTAATAGAAAACCGCTCCTAAAACCATCCACCGAGCAACCTATATAAGAACAATTTAGTAAAAGGGTTTCACAAATAATGTTTGTTTTGTTTTGTTCGTTTTACCCATATTGCGACCAAATTTGTCACTGATTACTGCACGTTATACAGCTGGTCACGCATCCGAGTTAATTCAGTGCTGCTGTCTATTTAGCCGTCGAACGATAAGTTAAGAATGTGTTAGACGAAAATCTTTACTGACGCGCAAAATGATTCATTCTACTGTTCATTTGTATCCACATTATCATAAGTTGTTAAGTTACAGTATTCATTCAGGTACCATTATACGAGAATATTTATGCGTATCTAAATATCTGATCGGATAGAGACAAATGTCTCAGCAACTCATGGGCATGATTAAACCGTGAAGAATTTACCGAAACCTTGTGCCCTTTCTGCCTTGAAACCTTATACCCCGAAAATCGAGCAATCAAACATTGCATTGATACTGCTGAGAACTACTTTTTACTCACTGCTGTGGTTCAAGTTGAGAGACCAACCAGTTGATCTCCATCACCACAAGATATCTTCATCTCCAAAAATTATTGTGAAATAATTAGTGCAATTATTAGCTGAGGTACTGCTGGTGTCACCATTTTTCCTCTACTTCACCACCCTGACTGAGAGTTAAGTAACATCAGTCGAGATGTTCACATGATCCATCGTTCATTGCCTGCCGTTTGACCTAATGTGTGCGGAAGCGACACGTCCCAGAAAAATTTTGGAAACATATCTGGCCGCTAATATAGACATTAAAAGTCTACTACGAGTTACCGTCAGGTGGCCATAACTCGCAAATACCCAAATGTTAATGATGACAGGGAAGATAATAAATTTATATAGGAGGAAAGCGTGGATGGATATGTCCGATAAAATGCAGAACTTTACCGTCACCTGGAAATCACCTTAGCCTAACGGCTGTTTCATTTTTCGACTGAGCGGTACTACTTCGGAATAGTTCAAACAATAAAGTTTGTGTTGAAAAGTTTAAGGTCAAAAAACCGCGTAGTGGAATAGAGCATTATAATCCGACGTTTCGGTTTCAGTGAGCAGACTTTTTCACGAAACTCCACTGACCAGTATTTCTATTCCTGACCGGACTAACTACACCGTTAAGCGCACTCACAAAAATGCTGACCTGCTAGGAGAATTCAAATTCTCGGTTCCCATCTATTAGTCTTTCTGTAAAACCTTGTCAGACAAAGAGTAATCTAGGCGATTACTTCGTTTATGTTCTGCAGAGACTTTGTTTGCCTAAATGAACTGGTTCTCTTGTGTGCTAGTTAACATTTGTTTTCAAGATTCACAACCTCTGGTCTTCTCCAATAATTCTACTCCAAGCCAGATTCACCCGGGCTTACCATACTAATAAATTATGGGTAGCTCTGTCGAAGTGATAAATTTTGACCCTATGTGAACATGACAGAAGAAAGTTTACAGTCTACTGATGGAATTATTTTAATGATGACTTGTGGAGCACGGCTGCCGCGTTAGCTGTGATACGGAACAAACTTTGACATCCGAATGTGCACATTCGGCATCTGTTAGAACAGACACTGTTCAGCCGCTATTCAGTTTTCACGGCAAGTTCAAAGTCCAGTGTACAGTGATGCTCATGAAAATGGCCGTGCTACAATAAATGACGTCTAACTTTTCCAATTTAAGGAGCTTTAATTCAGAGGGACATACTCGACGCACATTGGTGAACAAATTGCGGTGCGCACATAACAGCTGGCTAGTAAAATATTCAGTGGTGTTCTAAGAAATTAGCTAAACTGTTACCTCAGTTGACATACCTAATTCATGTATGAGACGTTGTCTAAGTCCGGCAGTTACAATTGTACCGAGTATCGGTTTTCGGCACATGAGAATGTTCAGTAAAGCGTTTGCGGCCAACTTTCTCCGGGAAAAAAGTAAGCTTTTCTACACAACCTGATTGTGAGCCCCTAAATTTGTAGCCTTCAATGAAGTGCCATGAATCCGATAGCCTCTTTTACTGTTCTATAACAGGTCTCAGAATGATTCTCGTTTGACTGTCTAGGTCATCGCCCGTTTTACCATCAGCCTATTCAACTGGCATTTCTCGTTTCTGTCCACCATCTGAATTTACGGCACCACCATCCTTGTTCGAAAATAGACTGGAACTGCCAATCTGGTAATGGAACCGTGAAGAAAAGACTCGATAGGCCCATTTTTTGATGCCCTTTGGGATTTTGACATCAAGGTAACAATTATTCCTGCCCTAACATAGTTCCATACAAGCGTCCAGAAACGGCTGCGTGTGTAATAGTGCGAACAAGTCCACTTGGCTGATTTCGTAGTAGTTTTCTGATAACTGGCTGATACTAGCGTCAAGTGGTCGAAGAGGGATATTTATACTCGGCAAAAATGCCTAATGTGGTCGGCCAATAATCGTAAACGCTCCAACATAATTCTTACCCTATTGGGAGCTCAGCTGCTAGGATCCTTGGAGGCCCGTAAATCACATTCCTTTACTTGTAAACAAAATTAGAGAAATGCTCACCTGGAAAGCTATACCGTTGTAACTCAAGACTCAGAGTATTCTGTCACTACAGAATGAAGGTAAAAACTCCGTGTAGACCAACATTCATTACGTTCATATAAGGCTAACAATTGATGACTTGTGACACGTCTAAGTGCTTTTGTAGTGGCGCAAGCTCAAGTATGCCACTGGAGTCATCGGCACTTACTGTTATGGAGTTCACACATCCGAACAGATAGTATCAGCTCATCAGTTAATGAATCAAGACGGTGTAATGCCGGTGGAAAAATCAGCATATGGAGACCTTGTAGACCACAGATTTGTTACCGGATCTTGTACCTCGTGGCACACAACATAATGTTTTGCTGCAGCCTGTGGGCGGGGATCCACTAAAACGTGTTTTGGAAAACTCTGTGTGCACTCTATCACTATGAAGAGGCTAGCAGCTATGTAGAAGACAAGTTGCTCTGAAATTTGCGTATTAACACAGTTGAGCGTTTTAGGGATGACGATCTCATGGTTAGAGTATAACTAATGGAGGTAATTTAATATGTCCGGTTGACTTGGAACATGGCCGCACCACAATGTACAGGCGTCCTATCTTACCGAAATACCAAATATCTATCCAGGTTGGATTTTTCACTTTAAAGCAAGTGTAATGCCTATCTTAGGAATTACAACTTTTAGACAATGCGCTGATTTTGTAACTGAAAAACAAGTTGCAGGTCATCATAGTCAGTCAGAATATACACCAGTTAAAGTAGACTCAACTTAGTTAAAAACTTAACTGAAGGTTGTCACCAGACAAACGGCGCATGCGGGGAACTGGCAAGGGATCATGTATAGTCTATCGTATGGTATTTTCGCGGTTTTGCCTATAACCCCAGTTGAATTAACAAAAACTCATGGGATTACATTACTTATGCGTTTTCGGATGCTCCACTGGTGAAACTGACGTAATCAGGTCAGGTCCACCCACAGTTTTTGGAAAAACACCTTTCACACAATGATCTCTGTAAATAAGCTAACTTGCTCGATGTACTGGTCATCTAAGCCCGGTTAGAGATGACAATGTGCTTAGTATAGTGTGGTGAGACAAATGCCGAAACCGTTTTAGGCTCAAGAACACATTAAATATTTAAGGACGAACGAGTATTCTGTAAAGTAAACTGGTCGTCCTTCGGAAATATGCCAATAAATGAAGGCATGTCTGCACCACGAAGTCCTCCACATTGGCACATGGTACTGGTACTAAAGGGCCATGAAGCATCTTAAAATTTGTAGTAAATATCGCCTTTACTAGTTTATCCTAATGCTGGTTCAACAAAGCATAGCTGACTACTCAGTTCTCCAGTAAAATGATGCGCATTTAGCGTTTCTCATCATACACTTAAATTAAAACGGATAGCAGCATTCCAATTTTTTCGCAGTTTATATTACTCAAGTAATAATTCATTCAGCCACTAATTTCACTCAAAAATAACATACGAGCATAAAAATGGCCAGATTTTGATTGAAATATATTCACTCATGTGTAGTCCCTACTAGTACCGTTCTCATTTTTCTACGCTTGCATGCTTGTCATTTATCTATATCGGCAGCCAGTACAGTTGTCTATTAATTTTCATGTGTGCTTCTCTAAATCGTTTCCTAAGGGGAAATCGGTCTGCGAGTTACCTGAATCTGGACACTTGGGATGGGAGTTCCAGAGCGGTGGTCATCCGACCAGGAGCTGCGTGACCATGTCCGTTCCGATAAACACGCAACCCCTTGTTGTCTCCGTTATTTCGTGCCTGACTGTAGCGCAGTTCACGCCCAAAACGAACTGTGCCTGTGTGCGGTACGTCACGCATTCCGAAATGCAACATTACGCAGGATAGTTCATGAAATCACTTCCGTCCGTTTGGCAAGTTTAACAGTAACCGTTAGTAACTTTTGTCGTTTTCCCCAAAAGTTCTACAGATATGAAGGAACCATTCCGCCTAGTTTCGTAAATTCGACCTATCACCTTGTATCCACATAGCAACTGTTACTGCAACTGTTTGCCATTACTCTGTTTACTCTTTACCACCAATCTCTAAAAAAATTATAGCTCATATTTTCCCTTTGTTGTTTGGCTTTACCTGGGTTCTGACGAAACGAGACGCGCAGTTGCAGCTGCTGTCTGTTTTACCTCTGTAGTTGATGTAAATTTTGCAATTTTTGTAAATGTTGATGACTTCAGCTGTCCGACATCCATCGTACAGAAGTTCATATCGAACTCGCTCGTTAAATCCGATCCGCTAAAGGCCGCATAGCGTTGAAATCCGGGTCTGCAGAATCCGTCATACTCTGCCTATTCCATACTGACCAAGAAATGTTATTATCTTCATCATATATTCACAGTTATAAATATGACTGCTGAGTAACCATTTGTTGGTGATTCTGCAGAAATTTTAGCTCAAACCTTGAGGATACCTGACCAAAGTGCTTTGTGTACAAACTACTAGTAACTTATCGTTTCGATTCCAAACATTTTCCCATTAGTAACTTACTTCCACAATGTTTCCGAAACTATTCCTTATTGCCTTTGCATTATTGTTCCACACTTGTCTCCTGCAACATTCAACACGCTCGTCAGTTTGCTGTCAGGAGGTTACCATTGATGAGATCAGACTGAAGTAAAAGGTTCCTAGGAAGTGGGTTTGTTAAAAAAAGTCACAGATAAACGGTCACAGTATGGCTGAATTGCTTTTAAGCCATGTGCTGTCTACTTCTGGCTGATTTGATTGGCACACACTTATCGATTTGAACGCAGGTGTGATGGGGGTGACACTCGCTATCCCGATGCGGAACGTCTCTCATATGCAGAAATCACTTGCAGTCACAAAACACGAACTGAAGGGTACAGGTTTTTCATATTTCCCTGGTTGGTGTGGGAAGGTTGTTTGCTGGAAATGAAGTTACATGAACAGATTGACACGGTGAATGACGTCACGGGTATTTTGGATCAGACAGTTATGCACTCGATTTGGTTAAAAATCTCGGAAATATGGTACGACAGTCGCCTACTTACCGGATATCAGAGACTAAGCGCATTTATATGCCACCCGCACACCGAATATTACTTTCTTACTGACCGATTTTTTTCATACAGTGTAACCTGCATTCATTGGACATGATCTCTGAAGAAATGATAAAATATCAAAGGTTCGCGGGGAAAGCCTAAGGGGAGGGGTACACAAACCGCACTAGTCTGTGATAGCTGCAACTCGAAAACCAAAATATTAATGTCGCGACTCTTCGCATTACTAAAATTTGAATGCGGAGTCACTTCACACATAAACAAGAAATTTCATGAGTGTTCTCCTATTTAGTTCCGATGGTACTGTTGCATATTATATATCGTTATACGCATGATTCTATGACAAAACTTCGCCATAGCAGCGCGACCTAAAGCAGCTACCTTGTAATGTTCGCAGGGCTGGTGCGCTCCAATGCCTTTGGAGGCTTTGCTGACCGTAATATTAGTATCTTCGTGTTTAAGGATGCCAGAAAGTCGAACATAGAGACACAGAAAATCGAGCCACATGGTGCAAATAATCCTGTTATCAGGAGATCTGGAGTTATTAATGTACTGTCCGCTGTGACTTGTGTGAGGACAGTAAGTCATTTCCACCAGACAACAATGTACACTACGAAGCATCTGGCGCCTCCGCACCAGTTCCAACCAGTACACAGGAGGGACTCGTGGGGCTCACGTGTGAGGACTGTGGCAAGTGCTGCAAATCGAAAGCTGGCTTGGTAGCCCACCACCTAGTTCAAAACAATTGAAGTGTTGGTACGAACATGGTCGCCCAATTGGCCTGCGCTGATTGTTCCCGCCTTTTTCCGACGAAGATTGGCCTGAGTCAACATCGCCGGCACGTACACCCCACCCAGCATAATGCAGATAAGCTTGGCCGAGTGAAGTATTCCGGGGCCCGTTGGTCCCAACAAGAGTCACAATCGCTCTTGCGCCTGGCTAACAATTTATATCCGTCTTGTGGCACGCAAACCGCGCTGTTCGCGAGATTGGAGCAGTATTTTCCTGGTCGATCGGCTATCAGCATCAAAACCAGGTTACGGGTGCTTAACTGGCAAGCACAACAGGACGAATCATCATCTGGTGGCCCTGACCAAACTATCGGTCAAATAACGGCCTACTCGTCAGAAGCTGATGACTATAGCGTCTGGTTTAAACAAACCGTGGATTGCGCCGTGTCACTCTTGGAATCCCATGCTGACAGTTCGCTGGCTAGTGTTGACCTCCTGGCATTGGCCCGAGGGTTGCAGTCTGGCATCATGACACCGGAGCAAGTCCTGTCGCTTCTGGACCTCCACGCCTCCAGGACATTTTCACACACCTGGAAAACTGTATCCCGACGCCGTCGTCAGTTAGCCCATCGGATGCCGGTCAACCGAAAGCAGATCCGCCGAGCCAACTACGCCGCCATTCAGACCCTATACCACCAAAGACGGAAAGATGCAGCGTCTGCTGTGCTCGATGGGTCATGGAAGGATCTATACAAAGGTAACTGTGGCCTACCTCTGAACGCCGAGCAGTACTGGAAACAGGTGCTCTCAGCTCCAAAACACGTGGATAGCCGGCCAAGTCGCGTAGTAGTACCATCCGATTGGAGCTTGATCGAGCCAATTACAGGAGAGGAAGTCGGTCGTACGATCCGTTTAATGGGCAATTCGTCCCCAGGCCTGGACAAGCTCACGCCCAGGATGCTCCGCCGGTTCAATGCTAACGCGCTTGCTGGGTATTTCAACTTACTCTTATTATCTGGGGGTTGTCCCCCACATCTGTGTCGTGCCCGTATTACTCTAGTTCCGAAGGTCCCAAATCCGACTTCACCGGATCAACTGAGACCGATCTCCGTGTCATCCATTCTTGTCCGATGCTTTCATAAGGTGCTTGCTGATCGCTGGAGTCGTAGATTGCAACTGCCCTCACTCCAGTTTATATTTCGACATCGATACGGAAGCTACATCACGGTTACATGCCCTGCTTCGTCACTCTTCAGCGACTGCTTCTAACCTCAGCTTGGCGTTTGTTGATATCTCGAAAGCGTTTGATTCGGTTTCGCATGACACAATCGTCAGATCTGCCAAGGCGTTTGGAGCACCGTCACCTCTAGTTCGATACATCGCACAGTCCTATGAGAATGCTGTAGCAGTTTTCCCCAATTCCGAGGTCCACTGCCACAGAGGTGTGAGGCAAGGAGATCCACTCTCCCCATTATTGTTCATCATGGCAATGGATGAGGTTCTTGGATTGTCGATGCCGCAACTGGGATATCAGTTCCATGACACCCTAGTAGATGGTTTTGCCTTCGCTGACGACTGGGTCGTGTGTGCAGAAAGTCAGGCTCGCCTTAAAGAGAAGCTTGAAGCTGCTGCGGTCGAGTTGGGAAGAGCTGGTATGAAGATAAACGCCCGAAAGACGAAAGCGATGGTGATTTGTGGGGACAGGAAACATCGGGCGACAGCAGTCTCAGTCGAACCATTTTGCTTCGCCGAGGAACTCATCACTCCTCTGGGTCCGACAGACACCATAACATATTTGGGCATTCCCTTTACATTCAAGGGGAAAGGGGTCTTCAACCACCGACAGCATCTGCTCAAACTGCTCGATGAGGTGACGCGTGCCCCGTTGAAGCCGCATCAAAGAATGGAGATCACGAGGAACTACCTGATACCGAGGCTGACATATTCGCTCGTGCTCGGCCAAGTCCACCGAAACACGCTCAAAAGGTTGGACAACTACATCAGGCAATCTATTCGTGGCTGGCTACGTCTACCGAAGGACACCCCGATCAGCTACATCCACGCCGGTAAACAACATGGGGGACTTGATATCCCAGGTCTGAGTGCAACAATCCCGATGCAGCGGAGAGCGCGTATGGAAAAGCTCTTTTCTACCCAGTGCCGAGTACTACGCAATGTGGTCAACGATTCCGCATTTGGCAAGATTGTTCGGGATCTCAGCCTTCCGATCCGAGTCCATGGTGCATGCGTAAACACCAAGGAAGAGCTGGTGGCTGCTTGGGGTGATAGTCTGCACAACAGCGTTGACGGTCGCGGTTTACGAGAGTTGGTCGCTTCACCCCTTTCGAATCGACGGCTCGTATTTCCAGAACGAGTGTTTCCTCGGATATTTATCCGCGGTATCCAGCTCCGATGCAACCTGCTCAGGACGAGATTTAGAAGCGCTCGGCATGGTCATGGTGGCCAGACGATCTTATGTCGTGGAAACTGTGGCCAACCGGAGAGTTTGGTGCATATTTTGTAGTCCTGATGGATCACGCATGATTCCAGTTGTGCTCGTCATAATCGGGTTGCAAGGGAACTTGCAAAGCGTCTCCGTCGCCTGGGATACACCGTCTTCGAGGAGTTAAGAGCACCTACTTCAACGTCCTACATCAAGCCTGACCTAGTCGCTGCTCGGGAGCCCCGAGCAATTGTGATAGACGTCAACATAGTCTCGGATGGGCGCGGAGTGACTGTGTGGAATGAGAAGTAGCAGCCATAAGCACCATAATCTCAGCCTTACCAGCAATTGGTTGTGATGTCGACTTTTTGGTCCACCAACCGACGATCATCTCTTATCTGGGTATCTGCTTTCCTCAATCCGTCAAGGCTGTTATTGGACTGGTCCTTCCTAAGTTCACGGTCAGTGACTCGTGTATGCTTGCCATTGTGGGCTCCCTGCGTACCTACGACACTTTTATGCGTGGTACATGGCGTTGAGTGCACATTCTTCCCAGTGAATCTCACACCAGACCCAGTATGACGGACACTTTGTGCCTCATGTGCGAGTCTTGACTGTGCTAGCGCTTACTGCGCCTTGAAGAGCATTCAGCATTGTTTGTCCGTTCTTCGGCTGTTGATCCTTACACGCGTGTTTCCATACCAAAATTCTTACATACGTTTGGATTCATCTTGTCTGACTGGAACCGTTGGTGGCATGACTTCGAATGAGACGTTTCTCTCTTTTATCTTATATTCTCCTGTAACCCTTTCACATTCATCGCTTGCATTTACTTTTTATGTCTGTGAACTTGCTCTTCAAAAATAAACGATAATGGGTTCCAGTGAAGACTTGAGTCATTGAAGGGATAGTGTTACTCGGGAAACCGCACAAGATTATTCCATATGGTTCATCACTCATTGGATAACGAGTTCTTGCTTTTCCAAATGAGGCTTACTGGAGAACATTCAGCCATGATATGCATGTGAAACATATTGGAAAGTTTATCTTATACTTTTCCGCTAAGTTACACTGTGACCTATTGGTAGTTTGATCGAAGAGTGCCTCTATATGCGTCCCAGGTAATCTAGCAGTGAATAAGATCCTAAGCTTGCTGAAAATGTAGCTCTTCGATTAGTTGTTGATCAGGTGGCTGTTGGTCTTTTCGCCTAGTTCGGCAATTGACTCACATACGTTTCGTCACCATACGATGAGACGTCATAAGTGCGCAGTTGGGTGGCGCATTTACATAGCGTTTGAAGATTATCTGTTATCTTTCAACGTGTTTGGCTTATTGGGGAGAGAGGTTTTCATGAATTTATTGGTCCCTTGGTGATTTCTGTGACCTAAAGATTCTTTTGAGTCGTGTGGTTATCCCGGTGCCTTCTATTTATAGTAGTTTCTTTCTTGGCTCTGACTGCCCCCTTATCGATTTCCATTGCATCGTAGTCTGATCTTCTCTAGACTGACTGATTGTTTGCACCGCCCCATTTTCTCCATCGGAACGGCTGGTGTCCCTGCGTCCGTCGGTTAATTTGGTACTTTGGTTTATTGGCTCCGCACCTTCCCCAATCAGATTTGCGTCCATCTGAATCGGTCTTTTCCGCTTCTCTTCTGAGTTTCTCGTCTAGTTTTTCTTGCGGGTTTGTGATCCTGGGGTTTTATTGCTTTTAGTGGTTGATAACTAGGGGTGGTTTCAATGTGTTTGTTGGTAGCTTCTTCGATAGAGCAATTCGCCTACATAAGTTCACATTCTTTTTTCGTTCTTGCTTGAGCCAATATGTGAACGTCGCTCTAGTCGAACTCGTGTTCTTCCTGACCTTTGTGCACTGAAAAGAGAGAAAACTGATTATATAGGATACTACTCACAAGTTTGCTGAAAACTCTTTGACAGCTCACGACCGGTTTCGTCTTCTTGGGGCTCATCAGGTAGGCGCAGTGACTAGTCCTCTTTATAAAAAGATACTATGATATCTCGAATATCGTACCAACTGAAACATGAGGCGGCCTTTGTGCAACTCATTCAGTTGAAGAATATTATAAACGAGGGATTTAGTTGAGTCTCCCGTGAAAACCAAAGTGATTTGCAAATGAGTGACTTGTCGAAAATTGATCGTTTTTTGTAGCGACCTTATGTTCATGTATTCTGATGGAGAGCTTCCTTCCCGTTTGTCTTATATGCCGTTTGTCGCACTCCTTGAATAGGATCCTGTATACGACATTGTTCTCCATTATTGAATCTAATTTTCCATTTGGTTTTGATAGTGATCTCCGAAACGTGTTCGCGGGTTTGTAAGCGACCGTCATATTATGCTGTTTTAAGAGCCTTGACGTCATTTCAGTGGTGTTCTTGACGTATGGGAGTGTGACTCGTTTGTCTACATATTTTGCCGTTGCATTGGTCTTACTTGGCTTCGTGAGTGATCTCCAGCTAAAATCCCTTGTGTATCTATTTCCCTGGAACAATTTGTACAGGCGTTTCTCTTCTTAGATCTTGGATTCTGTTGTTGTGTAACGTATCTCGATCCGCTTGAAAAGTGTCAGAATACAGCTTTGTTTGTAGCACTTTGGGTGGTTGCTGTGGTAGCTCAGAATTTGGTCCGTATGCGTCGTCCTTCTGTAAACCTCAGTTTTTAGCTGTCCATTTGGCAATCTATTAATGAAAACGTCCAAAAATGCCGATTTTATGTTAGCATCTTCTTCGATTGTAAATATGGTGTCGTCGAAATCGTCGTTAAGTAGTTAGCCCGCTTGTTGAGGTCTGCTTCTTTTGATGATCACAAAAGTATCGTCCGCTTAGCGGATCTGGGATTTATATTGGGCAATACAATTTGTTCCAACTTTCGCCTTGTGACTTTTGCAATAGATCCTGAAGCTGGCGACCCCATCGGTGTCCCTCGTAGTTGTTCGTAATATTATTCGTTGAACTCAAAGTTTGTGATAAGTCGTAACTCGAGTAATTGGCAGAGGTCTTCTTTCTTCAGCGATCCAGTTGGAATGCCACTGTTATCCAATAATTCGACCACAGTTGTCGTGGTAGAATGGAGATTTATGGACGTGAATAGTGAGCACACCATTATTTCGTCCTGATCAATGTTTACGTTCTTCACTTTCTCAAAAAATTTTCCTACATTGTTGATTGAGTGTTGAATCGTTGAATTGAGTTCTTCGAGTTGAAAGCAAGATTCTTTCGAAGAAAACAAACAAAGAAAACGTGGTACAGCAGACTACACAAAACGCCAAAAAATTCCATAGGAACCACCTAGAAATGGCACTTTTCACCAGGGCTGATAAATGGTGGTCGTTTTCGACAGATGTGGTCTGACCTTATCACACTGTCACTACACACTTTCGTTTACTTTGTTGCCGTAAGACCATTTCTTTGTGAACCGTGAATACGTACGAACCAAATGCGTCGCCATATTTACGTAAAGCGTGTCGAGTTGTTGCTTTGGGTTTAGTTTGTGCCTCCCTGCTCTGACTGAACGTCCGGGGAATTGCTAATTCAAAATTTCTAGCTTGTTTTTTAAGACAGCCATTTTCACGGTCAAGACAACTACTACTAAACCTTCTCAGGCTTCTGGAGTCAATGCCTTATTTTAAATTGTGATCTTCATGATTGGCTTACCAGAATTCTATCTTTCACAATATTTTTCAACTGCTGTGCACGTAAAGGCTGCTCAGCGTCTCCGCTTAAAGAATGTTTCTTATGTATAACTGCTGGCTGTGTAAACGTTTCCTATAAACATATTTCGCGTGAGAGAAATCACTAGGGCTCCTTTGATCGATGCCAATATGTCAGTCAGAGCAATATAGCAACTGGCCAAAAGACGCGTGATGGGCCGTTCTTGGACGAAAACCGGGCCAAAGGTCTCTTGTGTGAATTGTCGTTCCATTTCTCCGTCCTCCTCACCGACCAGCGTTTCATTTGGACACTTTAATGTCCACTACCTACGTCCAGCAACAAAATTTTCTAGTTGATGACGTATACCGGACCTACTGTTATCAGATTATTCCACCGTGGAATACGTAATTTGGATAACCAAGCCGGCTCAATCCAGCAAATTGCTGTTTCCGGTGTAACATCATAGTAAACCATGACTAACTTCACAGTAACCAGTTGGACTGTCTCAGTTGACAAGGACTGACTGGTCATCTTTTCCTCACGTCAGACTGTCACCAAATTATTGTCCGAGTATGTGCAGACAGACGCAAAACCGTGGTGTTGAACTATACTGTGCACAGTGACGAGCAGTTCGTAATAATACCACGATTACCATAGTATACCCTCGTTATAATGTTACCGTCTCGACATTTTCCACACGTAACCTAATTTTTATTGTTCCACAGTTCCACAGTGCCGCTGTGGCAGCCATCGTATGCAGGTAGCGACACTTATGTTGATAGTCACCTTAAAGTTTATCCAATCGTAAAACACAACCCGTTGGATTCGACCAATATCTGCAGCTGTTCATTAACCTGTAACTTTGACGCAGTGGGTTATCAGACGGTGGAGAGGAGAAGGATAATTTTTAACATCTACTAAATATTATCCAAACGTTAGGCGAAACTCGAATGAAACAGTCTTGTTTACGCGTTTCATTCCGATTAAACAAGAGGTCCGGGTAAGTCCCTCTTGTCTGACCTTTTCGAAGCCAACAAACATCAGAACAAATGATGTGTCGCACAGCAGACTGAGGTAGTATTTTCTATAAGAAATGTGCAAAAAACTCCGCGCGTAAATACGTTCTATCCTTAGCAATAATGCGTTTGTGAAGGAAACAAGAAACCCCAGTTGACTGTCAGTGCATGTGGGGGATTTCAGTATAGATTATGAGCACGAAACAATACGTATAAGTTTACCAATAGACAATGTCACAAGCGAAATCTGTCACCTAATTATAGGTCGTCAGTGACTACTTCCCACCAAAGATGGCTGCCCAACATCTGCCAATAGATTGTCTATACAGAATTCCGTTGAGCGTACCAACCCTAAATATTTTGTCTCCATATGACCGTGCATATCAGTAAACCATCACAGACTAAAGTGAGTTACAAAACCATCTTCAGGTGGTAAGTTCAGATATGCTGCTCAAACTGATCCTTTGGTGTAATGCTTCAGCAGTGGTTCGCACTTGGTTGCGGGTGGTGCCCTCCCTTTAGTAAATCGTGAATGTCCACTCCTCCTATTGGGTTTTCTGACTCCAAAACAGTGTATCTCAGTTAACAGAAAAACGGCAGGTGATTAATATGTGGATTGGGGTTAGACAGGGAAAGATTCATAACGGGCTGCCAAGGAGATTTACGCAACTTTGTGAGGGTTATTTTGTAATTTGGGCTGATCTCACCAATGTGCGCACCAAATCTCAATCTGGAAAAATATAACATAATAAGACCTCAGACTTTCAATGGGGATTTCGTCCTCTAGGAAACCAATATATGCTGGAGAACCCTGATACACTGTGCAGCTGTTTCATCCTCATTGGGAATCTCTAAAAGTGCGCGTCTCATGAAATTTCAGGGTATCTTGAACCCGCGAGCTCCCGGTTGGTTGTTTAACCGAAACTGTTTGGCCACAATTTAAGCAGGTAAACCGACAAAGATGACAATGTCTCACTGATAAGTAATCTCGCTGTGTTAAACTGTGAGGTCCACTTCATGCGTAGATGATGTCTTATCGAATTTAACTTAAACATGATGAAAATAATGTAATTACGAGCATTATACCGACCATACGGTTTATAAACGAAAATAAATTTAGCTCAGAGGTTACATAGACTGCTCGTCACAGTTGCAGAATTTCTTCACCTAATAAACTTCACAGTCGATGGGACTGTTATTACCATCTACCGTTTGTAATCGGTGAGGACCAACAAGTGCACATTTTGTCATAAGGATCAAATGAGACATCTCATAACAGTAACATAATTATTAGTGAATCGGCAGTGAAATAAGTTATGTGGAATTGCGCCTACCCTAATCGAAACGGTCTTAATAAAACATACTTGGCACGCGGGCCATGAAAACCATCAGTAAAATGCCACAATCTAACGTAACACCCATTTTTCGGGAAAATGAAACATAACAGTGAGATTAGATCAGATTCTGGTCCCGGATAAGCATAATGATCATTACGTCGAACTATACATTCCCATTTCCCTTCATGCCATATTCTACTATGTGACATTATGTGACAATTTTCTACCCGTCTGGTCATTCTATTAATGGTATTGATCGTAACGGTGTGGGCCGGTCTGTCTACGTAGAGTGGATGCAAGGGGCAACAGAGGAGTGAAGAAATGTTACCAGTCTTCGGACCTGTGGACATCATAGACATCTACGTATTGGCGTTAAAATGTTTTTCTAGCCATAATGAGTTTGCAGCGTCTGGGACCTGAGTAGAATCTGGCGGGAACCTACACAACACTGTTGTTGAGCGCACAAGAATTGTGGCAGTCTACTTTCGCAGCCCACTCCTCTTTTACTCCAAACCAGAGGGAAACACTTCACACTATACAACTGCGCTTCTGCAGCCAGAAACAAAAAAGCCGCCGTAATCACAGGGCGACAAAGCAAGAATATGACCCAAAGTTAGTATGAGGCAGTGTCAGATGCTTCAAGCATCAGGTGAGCAGAAAATAAAACCCATATTTAACTTCCTCATACAATGAACTGCTAGTACCTCCAAAAGAATCCTTGAAAATCTTCATCCGGTTGCGAACTACTATTCTATTCTGTCTGCTCGTCGACCAATTTCATCGTATTTCTGCGACCTTCAACACTGAAACGCCTGAGTGACGGTAGGAGTGTATTTAATACGAAACACCAATAGAAACTGAATGTGATGTTTTCTTGAATGGTCAAGCTGGCCTCACAATATACAAAGCAGATGTCAAATAATTTCAGTTTCATGTAAACCAGGCCCAAGGTGGGTAAACGGCACTGCAAACACGACGTTACAACCATTAAAATGCTAGTGAGCTTAAATTCACGGAAAACCTTAAGCTTTCGGGAGTTCGTCGGAAGTAAACTGCGAAACATCATAACGGAGCAGACATTTGGTGTAGATACAACAAACGTTTGCATAATATTATAACCGTAACTGCATTCACTTTCAAAATGCGAGTACTTATCTATGGGCCTGACACAATGATCCACTAAGGTTCAAACAAATTCTATGTAGAGCTGCCTAAATTAATTTTTCGAGTAACAGAAACTGATGTCATCAGAAATCATAGCTAGGTCAATTCGGCAGTCTTTAACATTTTACAGTGGAGACCGTCGCTCCTCGGAATCATCTACGCCCATTTGTTAATTAGTTTTACTATTAAAATGGTCTTCGCTGTCGTAGCTAGACATAAACCGTCACTCACCCGTTTAAACAGATCAAACTCTGCAGACAAATCTTGTCTGCCTGTACCAACCGTTTTATCGTCTGAAGGTAACAGGGACATTTCTTCAGCAAATAGCTAGACATGCCTGGAGGCAGTAACAAAGTTACAGGAGGTGAAAATGTGTCGGTAATGTAAGGGGTTCGTTCACAGCTGTTTATGCCACCCATATTGGCATCTTGGCAGAACCATGCACCTGTAGTCATTGATGAAGTTTAAACTTTTCGATGAATATCTTGTGTTAAACGACACCAAAACCACGCATTTTTTATTTTTTTAAACCAAAGCACTCATCGGCCTAAACTGCCTGGACTGCGCTTTGTACCAACACTGAACATCAACTCCCTCATTTCGCGGGGCCGCAGAATGTTGTCTATCTACATTAATCCGCGCATGATATGCACTTTAGATCCACGGGTCATTCTTGCGGGTTTCAAACGCGAAGGAGCGCGGAGCGCACCTGATGCTCATTTGTAAATGAGGCCCTTTGTAGCCAAGGGAGTTCGCCATCTTGCTGGATGTCGTCCTCAGCGACTATTGCTCAGGTAATTAGTCAGAATTTTCGGTAACGCCCTGGCTTACATACCAGAGAGTTTGCTTCAACTGAATATGCTGCACCAGGCCACCTCATGTTTCATTTGGTACTATATTCGAGATATCGCAATACGCTGTTGTTTAGACGAAACACACTACTCGTAAAGTTGTTGAAAACCCTTCCACATCCCACAACCGGTTTCGCTCTTCATGGGAATCATCATTTAGGCACATGCTCCAGGTTTATGTCAAAAGTATGTTCCAATTGAACCTAAGAAGGGCTGTCGAAGGGTTTTCAGCAACCTTGTGCGCGAGGTGTTACGCCTTATCAGAGATGTTTTGCAAGAAATTATCCTTCATTCTCTAGGTAGGCAGATTTACAAACCGCATATCTGCCGTTTCTCCCAGTATGTTCAGTAAGACCTCAGTTACTGGCAACAACGAGGATTCACAAGTCATTCAGGTAAAAATGGTATAATTGTCTTTGACATTTGTGTTTGAGCTATCACCCAGGCTAAGTAAATCTTGAGTAACCGGGCCTTCTACTAATTGTAACCGTTGCCTTCCTGCGACAATCATTTGTCAATAAAGGTTCAGAGAATACACGATGTGATATGATATGATACGTCATCTTAGCAGCATTCAAATCATTTCAGCTTAAGCTACATGCATCAGTACTTGGTGAATTTTCTGCATTCTAGGAAAAGGCAGCACCACTAGTCATAGAATAAAATGAGCATCCAAGCTCCTTTATGGACAGTGTAATGTGTTGAGTCACCCACACCAAAAATCAAAGGGAATGCACGCAAAACGCCTTTATTGCCGACTTAAACAACAGAAAAACAAAGTTACAAAAGTATGAACTTCCTGTATCTTTCGAGAGCAGTAGTGAGCATTTTGATCCTCATTAGTCATATTGACCTTGTCAGTCCCACACCTGACACGATTTATAAACTTCAGCTGTCTGACGCTGAAGAAATTCAGTGAATTAAACTGAAATCTGGGAAAGACTCACTTGGTCATATCATGACTGACTGAAACTACACTTGCAGTCAGATAAAGTGCGTTTCTCGAAATCCGTCCGAACATCACTGTTGTGTTGTATTTGTCGCTTGAATAGTTTGACCTTCAATGGTCAGACGGAATGATTATGACGATCTTAGTTGTGTCTCGTTTTAAAAAATTGCTTCAGTGAAACAATATGTTAAAAATTTATCTGTCTTGCGCAAGAACTCAGCTTGGAAAGACGTTAAATTGTATTAGGAATATTAAACACCGTCAGTTGTCACAAGAGAACAACAGTGAATCAGTTTCAATCAGCGCATAGTGCTTTGTTTGTTAAACTGGAGGCCGGCTGGGGCAAAGCGGTATGTAAAGCATAGTAAGGAAACATCACAATGCAACAAATCACTCAATGTAGCACTGAGCGCAATAAAAAGACATCCCACTGCTGACAGATCTACAATAATTGGTTGGAGGTTTGACCAGTCCCAAGTACGATTCCCTTTGTACAGTAACAGAGAAGAGTGCACACGGAGGACCAAGCAAACGCTGATGAACCTAGCTTACAGAAAAAAGATAGGGTTCATTCCAATGGACTACGGTCCTCCGTATGTGGTGGCTTCAATAAAGTTGAGCTAATGTGGTCGTATTTGGGGGCTGATCGCCCAACCGAAGTTCCATGTAGTAAGGTAATCATGAACTGTCCACCTCTTGAGTTTTTCTTAAAAAATAATCGTATCTTTGTTTAATAAATATGCAAATACAAAATATGAATTATAAATTTGAGTTTATCGGAGTGTTTGTGATGGTAATGGATTTGGATTAGAAGTTTGATAGCGTGCCTTTTATTACCCACATTTTGTCCACAAACTGTTCTCTTCCAAAAAAAGTTCTTCAGTATTTGCACTCAGTGCAAGTAGTACAGACTGAGAGGCAAAAAGCTATCGTCATCGCTGAGTACGGTCTCAAGAAACTGCTACAATTAATTTCCGAGATAAAATATTCTGACCGTAGTCGACTACTAACATTTTTGTCAAAACGAAGAATAACACTTTCTCTCCCTATAGAAATTTTCTGCGAAAAAATCTTCCTGGACATCACAATAGATTTGTAGTGCGGGACTGAGCGACAGATGTCTTTACATCTGTACCGAACATTTTTTTTATTCGTGATTTTTGCGCAACAATGTAAATCCGTCACTCCAGTGAGAAAAAACGTCTTTCAATGACGTACTCTTTCAAAATGAGGTCTGTGCTTTTGGCATGTCTTCCGGTCTTCTGACAATTCACTGGACGCACAAAACACAGGAACTCCAGTAATATGCTTGCTTCAGTCAGGTCACTTCCGGGTTGTGTTTACCCATGCCAAACAAGACGGTTCACATGCTTTGCAGTTTTAAATGTTATACTGTACTTCATTTATCACGCTTCTCCTAATATTCATGCGATTTCTTCAGCAGGAAATATTGTTTTATTTGTTCGTTACCATGGGACAAACTAAACTTTTCCCAGCAGCAATCGTATTCGCGGTCGTTAAGATACTTTGCCTACTCTCGCTTCTCTGAATGACTTTTTTCCTTTCCTCCGAAGTGATGGAATCCAACATTTGACAAGCGGGACAGTTTACAAAAGCGGCAAAATCCGAGTCTGTAACGACCGATGGGGCCGGATTTTATTCTGACTGAGTATTACGCGCAGGGTGGTGATATTCTACTCCGTCTCAACCAACATTGTTGAGCCAGTGCTGTTCTACATGATTTTGACATGACTATAGACCCCTCTTAATTCATGATCAGTTAGACCAACCATATGCTTTCCCATAGATGTACCGGTTGAAGGTACGCACTGGCCATTTGACTGAAGTGGTCGAAACACATTAAGCAGACGCAGATAGTTCATGTGAAACAAGTCAAGCATGGCCCTAATTTGCTTGCAAAGGCCGAATGAAATGGTCAGTGGGGATCGCGCGTCAATGTACACCGCCTACTTATCTGCAACTTGGGTTCATTTTCACAAATATGCACACAACCTAAATTTGACTTTCATTAGACAGTTTGATTTGGCTGCAACATGGACGTCCGCATCAATTTATCGGACAGCTAAAGCTGCATTAGTCCGTAAAAACCCGGACGAATCCGTGAGTGGTGGCGTTTCGCAAGAAAGTTTAGCAATAACAAGTATGAATGCAACCCAGATGTTGATTGCAATAGAAAGGGGGCCCTTAGAGAGTGGGTGGGGGTACTGAAAAAGTGTGCATTGCATTGACACACTAACTCACTTTGAGAGCATACTTGTCTGCGGGATTGACTGAATATCGTATGAAAAGTGCTTGATTCGCAAATCAACTAATGCAGCATTCCCACGGCTTTTGACGGCGGGAAAGACACCCAGATTACAGGTAACTGAATAATTGCTGCAGAAGCAAACATGAGGAACTTCTTTCTGAGGATCAAGAGGGAAAGTAGCCAGGGAGAACCTCAAAGAAGGAGAAAACGCAGGCTGCTAGCTTAGAGCCATTCTTGAGGAAGGAACAAGTGTGGAAACTTTGAATAGCGAGTTTGGAAATCAAATCAATATTGGTTCCGAGGCTCCACCGCAAAGAAGCGCCATGACACGGTTGAGAATCATGTCTCATGAGCAGGTGAAACAGTCTGTCACGCCAGTTTGAATCATCATCAGGAGGCGATTCCAATCATTATTCAAAATACGACTTGCAATGAAAAAGATCACATCACATCCTGAATTTTAGAATTCTACCCGGGTTATCATCCCGTCCATATTTCAGCCGTTTTTTTTCGGTGGCCAGTCGGGCTGTCTGAAACTAACAGCAGATCCGACTGATCGTTTTCCACTTGAACATGGCAGAATTGTTCCCCATAATTTTACCCCACTTCTTCCCACCTGAAATCCTTGGAGAAGCTTACATCTCGCTACAAGTCTCATTTTACGCGTCTGTGAATTTATTATACAAATATTACATTTGTGTCACGCTCAACTGGACTCAGCACCAGGAAAACAATACTCAGAGTGCGTGCTTTTGTCGGCGCACAAAACCACTGAACTGATTCACCATTTGTAAGCGACCAGTTTGCAATCAGTTCAAGGTAATGTTGCTATCAAACAGTTAGTCGGTCATTGATGACAAACGATTACAGAAGAATCTTCTGAATCTATTTGCAGCTGTGACACGGATAACTGGAAGGTTGTAGGTTCGAATAGTCCGAGAGAATAGTGGGACCTGTATTGCTGATTAGTTCAAATTACGGCTGTTTTGTGCTTATCCGCCTTTCAGGATGGATGGACCATACCCGCATGATGAAATACAAATTTCAGCCTATAAATAGGCGTTTACGTTGGATTTCTTGAGAAGTTTACGTTCATAAATGCGATTATAAGGCCGAACTCCTCGTGAGCAAACTGTTGTCCCTGTTGTGATTTTGTTGACAAAACTGGCTGTGTTTGTTTTGCATGAGGTGAAATACCGTAGTCGAGTTCAGGGTACATCAATGCGTAGTTCTACATTCGCATTTTGAACACTAATGCTATAAATGTTTCTGACATTACAAACGGGATTGCTTTGAATGTTTTGATACGGGGTCTTGTTTGTTTTTGAATGACTTAACCCAATGTTTTCCTCGAGGAGTAAAAATATATATACGTAACTTATGAAATTGTTTAGCTAAATCCTCTTGCAGTGGAACACTTGACTAAAATAAATTACCAACTGATTACCAGTCTACTAGACAGAGCTCATTTACAGAAAAGTATCAGGCGGTCCTAGGTTGGAAGATGCTAAGCTTGGAATGAAACAATAAAGCCAGTAACTTGGTATATCGTTATAAAGCCTCCAGAAAAATGCACACATGAGACCTGTGTTCGACATCCTATAAATCATCGTTGAAACAACCACCATTCTACAAACGCAAGCTGAAAATGTTACACAAGGCCGACTTACGATATTATTGAACAGCCGTTTGATTTTGATAAACATTATCAAATAACACGACTACAAAAAAGGTTTCGCAACGGACAAGTACAATTAATCTCTCGGATGCTTGCCAATCTGGAGACACGAGTCATTATGACCCACTTGTGTTTGTTTAGGCGTGTCTTCCATCTCTTAGGTACAACCTTGACGGTACCGGATAACTATGCTTCTCCTCACCCTTCATGAAATGCACAGTGCTGATGATTTCAAAACGAGAGAAAACAGCTTAACCAGCTTTGAGGAACACTTTTGATCCTAAAACAAAAATGAACACCCACCACTGCTTTCTGCAATGTGAGGAAGTCAGGCAAATATTTGTTCATTGCTTGTAAGTGGGTATACCCCTGACCAGAGAACTATGGCTAGTGGCAGTTTGTGCTATACCCGTTCTACATCCGACCTATACCCGCTACTGAGCTCTCTGTGTGCAATAATAAATTTGGTTTAGGATATTTATTCTTACTGTCGACAAACAAAACCAGAATAAATTTCTCTTAGAAACACTGTTTTCGTTCGTAATTTTTTAAAACTGCTTGATTGCTTGGCACTTCATCTGCGTGTTCTTTGAACAATACTCCAAGAGTTCGGACTTCTGAATGGCACTGCTATCACCTCAGTGTATGTTATGCGGGGCGCTTATCACTGGCGTCGACAGACTTCGTCTACGTGTCCGCTATACAGATAGCTGGAATCCAAACCTCACAAATGCTGTATTAAGCACCGCTGAATGTAGCCTATTGAATACAGTGTGTATCGATTAACCAGAATAAGCTAGCTCAATTTCCATCCTCAGTAGCTGAATGTCATTTACACTCAGCTGATTAAATAGCCATCCGCTGTGTACAAGTTCTTTCAATTGGCATCGGACAGGAAAAAAATGCCGAGCTTCCTCAGAACTGAACAAATCTACTTGTACCCAGTTTGTATTAATATATATAGTAAGAAGGTTATCTGGACAATGGCGTACCATGAGTACCTTGTTGTCTCTTGCGTCATCTGGGGAGAGCATATATGAATAAAGACAACTCAGCAAGGGAGGTGATTGTCATCATAAGCCACACCTTCTAGAAGGCTTTTTGGTCGAGCTTACTCCCTCCACTGCCACAGTGCTGTCTTATTAGGGACGGTCATCAAAGGAAGAGCTGAAAGTTAGGCCGTAAGCAGCATGAACTTATTTTCTAGTTCCCTGTTTGCCAAAAGCATCCAAGTTACTAGCATGAAACCTCTTTGTAAAAAAGTGTCACTTTTCTTCTTGCAATCGTCTTCTGTTTTTCCTCATTCAGAAAGTGATAGGGGATAATACTCGACGCCATGTGTTTTTCTGCTAGATGACTAGTCCCAAAACCTTGGCTTCCATGTTCACCAGGATGACAGGAGAATCTGGTCGCGCTGTTGCTGTGGGGAAATCAGGTGTGTACCACCTGTTGGTTTATGCGCTTTTTGCAGATGGCCTTAATGCGTTTTGCAAGGCTGTACTGACAAGACAATTTCGTTTAACTGGATGACATCTGGAAAACTCCACATGAGTTGCAGGTTTCAAGAGCTGAGGAAGCATTGCTATGAAGAACCAGAACTAGTGATCGCTCATTGGTGAGTGGTATAGGTACAACGTCTGTCATTCCCAAAAATGGCAGTAGGAAATTAAAGAACACTACATAGACCAACAAGTTAATTCTCTGGAAATGACCCTAAACAAAAACACTGAAAACCCACAAGGTCCATTCTGTTTGTGCATACGTGTCCACCATCTGAACACGGTCACACCCCAGCTGCACGTATAACCATTGCTGATGGATTCCCAAAGGCGGATAGCTTTGAACATTACTGGAAAAACCCTTTTCCAACTCGTGTGCTATCGATTAAAAGAAGATTGGAAACAGAACACTTTCTGGCATATCAACCTTCAAAGTTTTACCCCTCCCCCAGAAATTTCAGTGGACTTTGAGGCTCACCGGAAGGAGTTTGACGGAAGATGCTCCAGGACTCGGCGGAGTACACTCACTTGCTAACCAAACTCGTGTTATCGGGAATCTCAAATGAAGCATAACTGAAACTCTCGTTTATGACATTCTTCAGCTGAATATACTGCATGAAGGACGCCTCTTATTTCAGTTGAGATGATTTTTAAGATACATTTCCTTGACAAACCACTACATTACGTACGAGGTTGTTGCAAAATATTTGACAGCCCACTGCTTGTTCCAAAGAGGTGGTCCCTTGGTCTCCATCAAATTCACGTTTAACTTAAACATCAATTTGTGTAAACGCAAACCAGCTGAATCCTATTGGAACTAATAAATATAATAAAAAACAGAGTGAATTGTTCCAGCACTGTTCGTGGCAAAATCAAATGGCCACCTCTCATTCCAACAGGTCCATAAATATGACCTTGGAGTATTGAGGTAATACAAGTCACAAAGTATGACACAGCCCTGACTTCTGAAATCCGTCGATGATTTCGTAATCGGGGGATACTGTCTCACTAGCTGCCGGTTGACAAACACAGATGAGTTTTGTATATGAATCGCTCAGTTTTCATTAGAAATCGACTAGAAAAAAATGGACAGGTTATTTTGAATGGGGCCGCTGTCGCCCATGTCCCAAATACACACAATTTGTTTGGAGTGTGTAGTCTACAAAATTACGCTCAAAATGACCAGGTTACCGATGGTGGTTAGAATACATCAAACTGTATCAACGAATCCACGCAAGCATCGCAGCAACGAGGTCTCAAAAAGTGCGACACACCATATGAAGCTCATAGTACCCCAACGTGGTCCGGGTTTTTGCAGTGTCACCATGTGCGTTTGGCTTTTAGCATGTTTTGGTTATTGTTGTCAAAGCGCCATGAGTTGAGTGCCATGGACACAACTGCTCATTCCACTGTTTCACAGCCTAACAGTCCACCAAAATAAGCAAAGTTAGGCCGCATACCAGTGACAAGATATAAATATGAGGCAGACGAGTGAAATAACGATAGAGCTCTCTCACCCAGTCAAACATATCAAGACATATAAGAAAATTTCTTATAAGTGGTATAAATAGGAATACCCAACCAGCCGTGCAATGGTTCTGCACCCGTGATTGGTAACCAAACGTTTGCAAACAGATCGTCAACCCTAGCTAAAAATCAACAGCAATCCGAACTACAATAAAGATTTACACCATCATTGGTCCTGACTGTTAGCGATTTCTCCGCTAGAAAATACAGGTTCATGGGGTTCCATCACACAGTGTATTTTGATATCCGACTGCGATGAAAGTGTTTGCAGACACATGTCTGAATGCTTCTTCATGGGTTAGGGAAATTAAGTGTAAGCTAGCAGAAACAGAAGCTGACGCAAAGGTGAGGGTGTGTGGTCATATTGTTCAAGGCATTGTTGAGTCTGCCGAAGGCGTGGCCGACAGAAGCATAAAAAGCAACTCTTTATCAAGCCAAGATTTTAGAATTTTTTTACGACATATACATTAGTGGTTAAGTATATTGATGTGCTAAGGCATGGTGGACCGGATGATGCACCTTCAATGGACTAACAAATATTCACTAAACATAGATCTATGATTTCAGTGAGCCATGTGAAGTGGGTAAATTGTATTTTCGAACAGCTTTGCGGTTTTGTTAAAATTTATGCTAAGTGATGCGCCTCAGATAGGAGGGTCAAGCAGGATAAACTATCAGGATTTTACAATGAAATCCGGGTTTTGCATTAACTATGCAAGACACGATTGTGTGGAATGTGCTATTCTGTGCTTTTGCAAGTAATATGTGCATGTTTATTTGAGAAGCACTTTGGTATTGTAAAGACCGTCTTAGAATTTTGGTCAGTCCTAGCCGTTCTATCACATTTAAGTATTCAAGATGATGCGAAGGACCCCGAGTTCTGCTACAGTCTCGTCATAAGAACGATTGTGCTGAGGAAGCGAGCTTACTATGATCTAGGTGCAAAAATCTAGTAACTTCTGGACAATAACGATGATGATAAGCTTTCATATAGTATTAGAGACTTGTCAAAGTTTCGGAAACATTTCTCTCAATATCACCTTTCTAACAAGAAGGCTCTGGATTTTACTGAAACATGTATATCGACCAGAAGCCTGGATCACGTTATAGGCTTTTAACTGCAGCTACGTTTTTCCTTCTAACCTGGTTGAGGGCCAGTTCGCCAGAAACGGTATTTCTTCTTTTATGCGGCTAGTTGTACTCGTTGCTTTGGTGTTCAGCGCATCGGGTCAACATTCAAAGAATGAAATTGGCATCGAAATGAAATCACACATGGATGCATATTTCTCCTAAAAGGAAACAGGATTAAAAATCTCGCGTATCAAATACACGGTAAGAAAATAATGTTGTCTGTGGTTGCAACTAAAGTGAATATCTTGTGTGGGAAATCTCCGTACTTAAGGACATCTTCCGGAATACCATCAGATTATCGTCAAAATTCCTACATGAATTATGGAATGTGTGATTTCCGTTTAAGTCCCGACTGCTGACGGGCTAGTGTCTTGTTTTTCCAGAAATTTGAAAATCGACCGTTCAGCTGATACCAGCCACGCTTCTAAAAGGCCCAAACCTGTGTTATTAGACAGTCCAATTGGGCGTTCTCCGCAGCGGTTCGTCGGGAGTACTTACATGCGTATTTGTGCGCACATTTACTGTCTCTGAGGAAAGCATTAATTTGATGTCCGTCAGAGGAGATGTGCGTGCTTCCTAAGCCATTTTACACGCCATTCTCCTGAGTTCTAAAATCTCATCATTTAGGATGTGTGCAACGCGGTAAGCTCAGCCAGCAAACAGTATTACTTGTGGTAAATTTGCATCGCAGATTACTGAAGAGATAAAGCTCCAAACGGTGTCCTTCTTTCAGTGAGTGATTGCATTGAATTATCTAGAATAGAAACTAGCTAGTCGTCGATTAGCAGCAATCCAGAACGGCCGCATTCCTATGATATGTTGACCATGGTAAGTGTATTCGGGCTGCTTTTGGGGAAAACGAAGCTACTGAGGATCCAGAAACTGTCGGCACGATTTAGTTAATTCAGCGATGAACACCCAGGTATGGTTTCTCATGTTATGCTTCTCTAGAAGTTGGCAGCAGAATTGGGACATGGAATAATAATAATAGTGTTTAAGAACCATAATTCGCTGGCTGGTGAGGTTCTCATTACGTTGTACTATTTGCAACTAAGTAACCGAGATACCCACAGATACCATGACTTACCGACTAGTGGGACTGCAATTACTTTAAAGGTGCCACTTATAGTGAATCATATTCAATCACAATCCATCAAGTACGTCTAGTTGAACAACACCGAGGTCGAAATATGTGTTGAGATTGACAGAAGTCTTCAAAGGAACACAAGGCGCTGTTGCTGTGCTGTAATCTTGGGGAGAATGCACTTTCATCTCTAGACATCCAAACAGTTTCAAACCTGCGTCTATTAGAACGTCCCATACTAGGCAGAATATGGGAGAACTCCATTGAGTCTTGCCGTTTGTGGTGCACGCACAAACATCAATTTTGATAAAAACAAAACAGTTTCTTCCTTCTACAAAATCGTCAAATGACCTCAGTTGTTCGCCAGTGAAAACCGAATGTAAAATAAAGCTTCTCAAAGAAGGCAGCTGACACGCCGGATGTTATCAAAAGCATGTGATATGGAAAGCACCCTTCTGTAAAACAACGTGTTTTCAGTCTACATTTATGTATTATACGTACAATATATAATATATATTATACCACATATACGCACTGGATAACAAGAACGAATGTGGCAAAAAGCTGTCTTGCGGAGAGCCATCAAGGTAGAGAAAGTTATTATAATACCAATCACTGTAGTGTTGAATCAGTGATCTAGAGTTTATAAATACGAATACGGTTATAGCCAAGCAACTCGTTATAGGTTTATGAGTGAACATTATGCACGGACAACGGTTTGCATAGAATCTACTATTTTCAATCTGATATACCTTAACCATGGTATATAAACATATACATATTCGTTTTTTTATTCGGAAAGTCAATAACTTTGTTTTCTGTATCCTTACGCTGTCTTATGGCTGTGAGCATGGAGTGGTTGCATGGATTACTATTAGGTGTTTGGAACAACTTGTACTTAGTGGATTTTCGGTTAGTTCAGTGATGATTTTATTGCGGTTCAACTTACACGTTTGACTAATGGGTGTCAATGATATTTCCACTTATTTGCTACGGCTTAATAAAAAACGAACGGAAGGCTGGTAATATTGTTTGGGACACAGGTGAGCAGTTCACCAAGAACGGCCCACAAATGTGTGACGTTTGGAGGTAATTGTTGGCTTAGTGTCGTGAAAGCAAAGATTGATTTCTCTTCTCCACAAATCTGTGATAATTTGCGAAGAAAAGAAATAAATCCACACATAAACTGGCTGGATGGATGGTGCTTCTACCCCGTTCTACGACAAACACTCAAAGCAGTCATAAAGCGCACTGGTCACTAACGTGACAGCGTCCAATCTAAACAAACGCAAAACCAACATAAACTACTGTTTGTGTGGTTGTACGTTTTCCCGTTAAAAGAAGGATCGATTAAGTCATTTAGTGCGCGTTTTTGCACATTAAAGGGATGGGATGCATAGACTGGCATGGTATATTCTTCGATTTAACATCGAAGTACATATGCCAGGCTATAAACTAATTATGTTTTCCTGTCTAATGTTTATTCAACGCCCCCACTTTTGACCAATCGATGCCTTTTTGAGGGAATTTAAGGAAATGATTTTCACAGCTTCACGGTTACACAGTTTATAGTCATCGAGAGTGTCGAATGGTCGAGAGAACTGTAGAGGATTCCGGAGAGTTACTTTGGAATCACGTGAAAACAAAATATTCCAAATCCATTGATTGTTACCAAACATTTCCGAAAACGATGACAACTCAATAGGTTATTTCCAGTCCTCTCTGTTTCACACACTCTGGGTTGTATAAGTTCCACAGCATGAGTGGATAAATTAGGATCAAACAAGAGATGCTCAGTTATACCAAAATCTTGCAAAAGCAATATAACTCCATCGGTAATATAATGCAGTAAGACAGGAGAGTACAAAAAAACTGTACAGATCCTTTACATGCTGACAAATACAATTCCAAACTCGATCCGAATCATCTTGTACGAATAAGTGCAACCTGGTGTCCAATATGAAAAGTTTTGAAGTCAAAAGAAGGCGTAGTGCGAATACAGATTGCAGTCCGACGTCTTGGATAAGGCGAGGAATTTTTTCATTTGACCTGCTGTTCTTTCTGTTACTTTCACATATTTTTTCTTATGAAACTAGAAGAGGAAAGCTGAAGAGGCGTAGATATCTATTTCAGGGTGTACATAAGTTCTTTTCGAGACATCTTTCCATCCGTTACCTGAAATTACCAGGTGCACTCTAAGCAGGCTTTGCGTATGCGCTTTACGGCCCTACAAACGAAGCAATTGGCAGCCAATAAAACGGACGTTTTTTCGTGTATTCCCACTCCTTACTTTTAACCGTATAACGTATGGATCATTCAGTGAATCATGATCAGTCCCGAGACAACAACTGTTTCTGCAGATCGTCAAAATTCTGAGGTTCCTTGTGAAGAATTTTGTGGCCGCCGCAGGCACACCTTGGAGTCTGACGGTTTTCAAACCAACAAACATATTTATCTAAACCAAGTTATTACAGAATCGAGTAACTGGAAAACACTGGAGGACAGCTTGTTTCTACGAGCGACGCATTAGGGGCGTTTCTCTGCATGAAAACTGTGCAGCATTCCTAGCCGAAAATGACCTGCAATAATTAAGTCATTTACCAAATACTGTATATTCGATTATAGATTCAGCCTATTCGATTTTTGACGGACATATTGGAAGTGTGCATTAGGATGTTTTGACAGACAAGTGTTACCGTCCTGAAGCGGGAAATTTGACTGTTTTTTACCACCCTTAAAAACAAGCTTAAAAATTAACCTGCACTTACATAAATAAAACTAGTGGTCTCCCAGTAAAAATTAGTGTTCTTCCGTCTTCAGGCAGTACGCAGTACTAGGGGAACTCTCGGGTTCGTCCCGCAAAATACAACTCCATGTACCCATTGCTGTATCATCTTAATCCGATAGTGATGCTTCTGACAACTTACACTCGGACACAACTGGGCCTTTTGGCGGACTTCGCAGTGTATGCTTCTTAGAAGAACATCAAAAATATGAGAAAACTTCAAGTCATATTTGAATCTCATTCACGCCAGCGTGCAAATAGACAAAAAATAGACAAACATTGAAATTTTCGCCAGGCGCTACAACTGCTGGTTCCAAAACGCCATTTGACTTGCGGTTTGCTAGCTGATCACTGCCACACATAACAAAACCACCGGACGAGAAGTGCACTCGGCGTACTCTGAGGTGAAGTTACCAAGTTGTCGACGGATATGTCCAGGCGGCCAGTGGCTTCAGATTTAATTAACCACTTTGGAGACCTCATTACAGGAGGCTAGGAAGGAATATATTTCGGTTACTTGGAGTGATGGTTAAAACTACTTCAAGTGTCCGGCCAAGTAGCATCCTCTTCAAGATGAAATCACTTTCCACTCTTACACCACCAACCAGCCAAGCAAATCCGTGACTTTTGCCCAGCAAATTAAGACAGTATTTGTTGTCGCTGGAGAAACAGCTGTGTGGGGCTTTTTAAGTTATTTTTATGTCCCAGGCAATTACCACACAAAACCGATCGTTTCCAGCTAGAAACGCTTTACCGTTTCGCTGTACTGATTCCGTGCAATTTCGCTGGGTTGGTTGTGGATGGGACATTGTAATCTGCTGGAAAATCACTTGTTTGGTTTTTGGAGGTCATGTTTTGTTTGATTTAGGTGGTGAGTTTTGGTCGTTTACTATTCGTCTTCGATAAGTCTCATCATAAAACTGATTGTTAAAAGACTGCTGAGATAGTTGGACAGGGTAGACCCCTGACTAAAGGATTACCAAGCTAACGGACAATATGTTCAATGAAGATTTCGTTCTGTGGTCGAATCCAGGCTATGCTGAAAAGCCGAGAAGTACCACACAGCTGTTTCATCCTTATTGGCAATCGCTAACAGTGTGTATCTCACGAGTCTCGAAGCCGCGACCCCCCGGATAGTATTTTTGACAGTCCACCGCTCGGCCATGGGTGGATGATCAGCGGTGTGATTAATTGGCACTTAGGATATGGCTCCATTCATCCTTCAATCACGGGACCCACATCATGTAGTCACATGTGGTGACTGGATCCTCGAGCAACGGCTTCTCAGATGGAAGAAAGTAGTCACTAACATACGAAATGCACAAGAAAATCTCCCAAACGTCACGGATGAAAAGCAAATGAGAGCTGAGTTCCGCAAAATTACTTACTGTGCCTAGTTACGTTTTATATATAGAAAATCTTGTTGAGCGAGTTTCGAAACTTATTTTATATAGACGGGTTTGTATTGTATTGTATTGTATTGTATTGTATTATTTTTTCTAGGGTTCCGATGAGTACTTATCCCCACCGCCGAAATATTTATCATATTGTTATTCGTAGTCCTTAGGTAAAAGCAGTCCAAACCCATGAAATGTATCAAGGACAACGCAGTTTTCTGGGACATGTTATAGGTTATCCAAGCTGAGTCACTGTGCAGGCAAAAACTGATCGTATGACCAACTGGTCTTCATGAAGTATGTTTCGTTCTTTCTATGCGCCCTATGTAAACGAAAAACTCCTTGTCTGGACTACATGGGCTTTTCCACATAAACAACAGACGGTCATTCGCATATACTGTAAACATGATACAGGTGTTATCGTTCTTCGTACAGAGGACTGGGTGTGTTCAAGAAGGTAAGTGACTCTGGTGAAAACGGCACAATGTGACCGTTTTGTATACAAGAACTGCCTTCATAGACAAAGGAAGCAGGGGATGAAAAGTCATGCATTGGGCATATACAGGCAATTGCTATATCCGTAACATAAGGAAAACGACTCTGGGTTGTGCGTGACGGTGTTTGACAGTTTTTGTAACAAACTGCGAGATGCATATCTTGTCCGTTGCTTGTGAGAATATTTGAAGTTTGCTCATCTTCTACCCTTCACGTTCTATTTTTCCAAAACGTGCATAAGATAGTCGCCAAAAGTAACGCACTGGTGTGACGTTTGAACATTCGCACGGTGGATCACGCCATCTTCTAGCGTCATAAATTGTGTGACCTATTCGGTGAAGGCCTCTTGCTATCTGGTGATGCTCAACAACGGTCCATTTTAGATACTGAGAGTTCCAAAAAATTGATCGCTCCAACCCAGGTTAGTGAATGTTTTCTCGCCGCACCGCGCAATTCAACGTTTGAACTCAAAATCAAAACATGGGAAAACTGCTAACCAGTACGTTATAAAGCAAGAATTATCTAACAACATTATCTCTCATAATGGTAGAATTATTTGGCCCCGAGAGAAGATGGAGCATGGATCGGTAAAAACTCTGATTTGCACCACTGATAAACTAAGTCAATCAGCGTTTAGCCACTTCAGACACGACTGCGCCGTACAGTCATCTGTACTCACGCGACTTTAACGCATTGACCAAGCAAATCAAAGGACTGTGTAACAGAAATATCCTTGTAGATACTAAAGGACAGGACATCAGAACAAGAAAATCCAATTCAGTAGTCCTACAAAAACAAATGCATCCAGACAGCACTTAAAGGAACGATCACGTAGGATTAAGTAAACACAACAAAAGAGGAACTGAATAATTCGGAAGAGAAACACCCGAGATGAAAGCATTTGATCAGACCATGAAACACCCATCTACGCAGCTCATCAGTAGAACCAACCGAGAATTGTGTATCCTCAAGCTCAGTTCTTCAGGGTACAAAAAATATGACCAAAAATTTTGACCTCTTTGGTAGATACGTTTTGTTGTACACAACCTTCGCTTTTTTCTAAGCTGTAGGAGAATGTAGTTGCATGGAAGGATGAGAAATCGTCGAGATTTGAAACGAAGGTTCGTAGCCTGTTTTATCCACGCTTATGCGCGCCAGTTGTAGCATCTTGTGTGTTGAGCTGAGTCGACCAGCTAGTGCACGGACTCATTTGTTTTCATGAACACTTGCGTCCATCAAACTGGCTACAGAAGCAGCTAACAAACAGTTTACACTGGGGAACCTCAGTCTGCGTGATTGTGTGATTCGCAAAGAGGGCCATAAGAATAGTGAACATCACACAGCAAGGTAGGAAGTGAAAAAAAACATATGTTGAGATGACTGATACGGTATACCGGTGCTTCGAGTGTGATTAAGATAAATGACCGGAGAGAGAGCGTGATGCATCCGGGATTTCAACAAACTCAGCATTCATCACATGCCAATCAAACTCGCGGAGAGATCAAAGCTACTGTAACAGAGAGGATTGGATAACCGCTCTCCGCAGGGTTCTCCCGGACGTCACTGTTATGGAGGTGTGACCTGCAGTAATAAGATGCCAATTTTTGACCATGACTTCACCTGGAGCAGTTGAATTGATGGTGAGGCATATATTTACTGGGAATAAGCTAGAGTCTAAAGTTATCGCGCACCGTAACATCTGAACAGCCAGCTAATCTGACGACACATCAACACAGCTACCATGAGTAAGTAAACTCGGGACGTGGAATGGAAAATCCAGGTAGAAGAACAAACATCATTCACCCTTGCCGACTTGACGGGCGATACATCCAACGCGTCAGGGCTTAATAGCCAGCTGTAACGTACGTCAATACGGGAAAACTAGTACACTTCTGGTTAAAACTGGCTACTCATAAGTAGTTGATGCGGACGGATATTTCGCAGTTGTACCATAAGCAGATCTCGAGAAAAGTCAATAGTCCATCATTTTTCGTTTTATCCGGGGTTCTTAATCCATAATGAGAAAAGCTGAATGTTGATGGTTGTGGTGTATATGTTACACGAATGTTGTTGAGTCCTTAGGTTGGATTAATTTCGCGTATCGAAGAGTCTGTCAGAAAAGCATTGAGATTTTTTGCGGGATTGAGTTGTTTTATTAGTTCATGATGATTATTTGGGCATGTAAGTGTATATTACCGCCGTCTTCCAGCCGGATTGCAAAGTCTCATAATGAAGAGGTTTCCTGGAACCCATGGCCAGTGCTATCATGCGGAAATGAAATGACAGCCGTTGAAAATGTGTTGCCCTTCGGCTGTATTGATGGGTCAAACATGTCACCCACTTGTGTGACAGCAAACAATGAAGCGTATATTCGGACGTCAGACCTTCCGCTTTTTCCCCTCGTTACCGAGATAAGGGAGGAAGGTAGAGCACATAAAAAGCAAAGTTGCAGCTTGCACCTCTCATATTCCCAGATGTTGGCTCTTCTGCGTCTAGTGAAGGCGCCGGTCCGGCAGTCTCGAAAAACCGAGACCGTGAAACACTGGAATTGCATGAATGTGAGAATGTCTAAAACCCGATGATCAGTCGACGTACGCTTTGAAACAGGAAGTGTGGGAGGGTTCTATGGAGGGTGTAACCTACATACTCGTCAAAAGCATAACTAAGTGATTCATGTAAGTTCTGAAATGAAATGGTAGCTTCCTCAAACCAGAAAAATCAAAGGAATCCTTTACTTGGATGAAATCCGACGCTATTCAAGTCCATCAACACCAGAGGTGGACGACTCTTCCTGAAGCCTGATTGGAAGTTTTACGCTTGCCCAACCCCGTTGGTTAAATTTCCACTCCAAACCAGCGAAACTGAGGCAAACGAAAAAAGCAAATGCTTCGATCATATAAGTTATTGAGGTTGCAGCGGTAACACTACCAATTTTCATCCTTAGCAGATGGAGTAAACGCCCATTAATTCTGGTGGCTTATCGAGCAATTACATCAATTCTCATGTAAAACTTGTACAACCTGCAGTCATCT
Organism: Opisthorchis felineus; assembly: GCA_004794785.1. Taxonomy (NCBI): domain Eukaryota; kingdom Metazoa; phylum Platyhelminthes; class Trematoda; order Opisthorchiida; family Opisthorchiidae; genus Opisthorchis; species Opisthorchis felineus. The sequence continues at coordinate 307,372 of SJOL01006393.1, read as the reverse complement.
CCAAGTAGTAAACCTCCAGGCAATGCTCTGATGGCCATATCACTTATGTGGTAAAGCTTAAGAATCAGGGCAGTTTTACTCGACAATTTTATCAACCAAAGCTTGGTTTTCCAGGGGGCTCCGGAAAACCAAACTACCATTAACATTCACATAAAGAGCAGAGAGACCAATTTGGTCGCACCAATAGAATGACACTACACAGAAGGGTACAACAAGGGAAGCTTAGCGTCGTTTATATTATCTAATGATAGTTGGATTCTGCGTGTCATTGCCTCATCACCATCATGGGTTTGCAGGAACCTATAGAAGACAAGAAAACTGTGTCAAGAGATTTAGTGGGCAGATGAAGTGACCTCATTTTATAGCAGTTTGTGGGTGAGTCATCTCAGTCTTTCATATCTTTCACTGCAAATGTGTTTTTGTCAGAAGTGGGTCACCTTGTCCTGAGTTCATCAAAAGTGCAGTGGGTACCTGTTCATAATTTGGTTAAAACCCTGTTGTGGAGTGCGGAAATATAGCTTTGGACTAGGATGTTCTGACAAATGGAGTAATCGGTCAGCAAGAGCAGGACTGTCCCTTCGGTGTCGTTCGATATTTCGTGCCCACCAGCCTCATTATCGGTGAAAAACATGTTTGCCCGTTGATACATGATAATTTAGGGGCGTCTGGTTTGCACTGGGGAGTAGTAAAGCGATGACTTAGTGTGTTGTTTTCCTGGGTCTGAAATCCGATACGCCCCAAGGAGGGCGAAACCGGTCGTGGGCTGTCGAAGAATTTTCAGCAACCTTATGAGTAGTACATTGCGTAAAATTACATGCATCGCGATATCTCGAATATCGTAGCAACTGGAAAATGAGGCGGCCTGGTACAGCACATTCAGTTGCATGGAAGCATCACAAACGAGAGATTCAGCTGGGTTCCAGGTGAGTCTCTCGCAAAACCAAATTGATTTGCAAATGAGTGTATTTCTCGCATATTAAGATATTCAGAAAACTGAACGCTGTATAGAAAACGGTCGGTTCGTCGAAATAATCCTCACGAACTGCAGGTACTGTTGTCGATAGGGTTGGTATGAATATCATGCAGTCGACTGATAGGCCCCTGGTCCGGATGTCTACAATATCTACGTACAAAGTGGACCGGCGGAGGTAGCCCCTCGCGAACGAATTTTTGTTTCACGTGGACTAAATCCTTCAAAACTAAATATGGGCTACCATTCTTATGTACCAGATGGCGTTGATCGCTGCTGCATTTATGAAGTTCTAGTCGGGTGCTTTCTCCAGACGACGGATTTTCACCGACTCCCTTACCGCCTGAACGTGAATATCGATACTGGCATTTGCTACTCCACCGATAACTCGCCTAGTAATGCGCATTGTCAACTACTTACCTCCAGTAGCTTTCGTAGGTGAACACAGCGGGAACAATCTTACTCAATACCGGCGTCCGAACACACGAGCGCAATTAAGTTTTCGTCGGATACTTTCTGAGAAGAAAGGCGTGTAATCAAGAACGCATAGCAGCTGCGAGTGAGACTCATTGTCGTTCACAAATAGTTTGGCGCGACTAGGTAATGGATGGGATATCTTCTCCGTGAAGTGTCTAAGTGAGCCAAAGCAACTTTTATTAATTTAGCAAAACGTCTGTTAGGATCCAGTCCAGTGGTCCCAAACCCATGGGTCGCAAATCCCTTTTGAGCGAGTGTTTGCATAGTTTCTCAAAATTAAAACATTTGCCACTCGAGTCCCAACGGTTTACCCTTCAACTGACGGGTACGAAATTCCCCGAATTTCGTGGGATGCGCACTATTGATGGTTCTCAGCTGCCAGTGCTTCTCGGGTTTTCAGCATACACTGACTTCACCAGCAGAATGATATCACTATTGAGAACTATTCTCGTATGGAAACCACAACCATAGTACAATAACCATCCGTCCACTCGGGAAAACTGGCACATCCGAAAAAATTGAGCTTTGAGTTAAGGATGAGATAGCTCGCTCTACGATGAAGTTAGGTTCAGACCAGTGAACACAGTTCAACGCATCTGCATAAGGTAACTGTGCCTACGATCAAAATCATGAGGTGAACTGATACGAGGATTAGGGATACTGCACCAGCAGACAAGGGACAGATCACATTGTTGCTCATGTGGTTCTAATTTGCCTACGGTGTTCACAATTGGATTATATGAATCATAAATGATTTCGGAAGTACGGTCAATCGGTACTGCTAAATGCAGTAAGAACATGGGTTTACAATGTACTTGAGTCAAACTATCTCAAAATTACGCACTTACACCTAGCGTTACAAGACGAAGCCATGATTTCATGCATGAATTTCTTCCCAACTTAAACTTTCCATTAACAATTGGGATGTTATATAATTTCGAGACAAACTGCAGGGGATTGCACTGGAAGTATGAAGTTGGCTAGTGATACCTGAGCTTCCACATGCTTAATCCAGTTTCCGGTGAAAAACGGAAAATGCGAATGGCGTAAAATATTGAAGGCGTTTCACGGAAGTTCTAGAAAATGAAGCTTACGGTAAACTCGCGAAATAAAGTCATTTACAAAATCATTTGATTTTAAAGGAAGACGCTGGTGAAAACCATCCGAGTCTTTCAAACAGGATAATCCTCAAGTGAATGCGCTGCACAAAAGCAGGAACCTTTTTCAATTGACAAGATATTTGAGATGGCAGCTTGTTTTCCTGAAGAAACACTATTTATAAGGTTGCTGAAAACTCTACGACAGCCTGCGAGCGGTTTCATGCTTCTCGGGGCTCACCGGGTAGGTACATTCCTCGAGTTCCCGTTAACTGTATGTTCCTTCACGAATATATACTGCGATACTTCGAATATGACATCAACTGGAAAATGAGACGGCTTTTGTGCAGTATATTCAGTTGAAGAGCATCATAAACGAGAGACTCAGTAGTCTCTCGTCAACCAAATTAACTAGCAGATGAGTATATTTCGCGAATTGCGGAAAGCGGCTGAACATTACCCAACTCAAAAACGTAGTGAAAGGTGTTGTCTAACTTGTATCTGTGGAAAACCTAGGCAGGAAGACTGCGTAAACGTTACACGCCAGCAAAAGATCATCGTCATATAATTGTCCAAACACTGTTCATTGCATGGTGCAACGTTAGCCCCGAAGCTAGTATGGTTGCGATACAGTTCAAATGCATAGCTATACCATCTGATAAAGAGCCCACCATGTCACACCTAGACACAACATTAAAAAACCTGTTCTAGATGTTCCCAGTGGTAGCTGATGTAGGAAACGGTATCACCAGAGATTATGAACTTCTAACACGAAAACATCGTGGTGGCTTAACTCCGGTTTTACTACCTAGTTTAAGCTATTCGCCTTGTTCCACACTGTCTAGAAAATATCAGGATGCATCAGAATGTCTGACAATTCACAAGGCGAGGAGAATCTGGGGCGGACTCAGCAAACCCGAACTGCGTTAAATTCAAGCAAACGAGACTCAGAGGTGTTGGCTGTCTGTGGAAAATTGCCGATTCGAATACCTTTTAGAATACGCACCGCTCATGAACGACAGCAAGAACCAAGTCATTACACAAGGTTTCTCGGCGTTTAGGCTTACACTGTCAACATGTACCAGAAAGACATACTTCAGCTAGATGGTACTGTTAACACTGCATTGTGCAGTCTTCTGATGTTCACGTTGAGAAAACTACTGCGTTAAAGCTCTCATGTGCCACGATAACGAACGCAATCGAAAAGTTCGAACACCACACCTAAAAGGTTGTGGTGTTCCCGTGCATGACAAATTATTCGCAACAACTTTCCAGTACAGTTTACATACGTTCTGACAGGTGAAATGGTGCTGACAGCAGAACTGTGCCAGTCGCTCAGTAGTTGCCTTTTTAACAAAACGTGAAAGCAGTAGTGAAAAAAGACCACGTTGTCCCAACCAGTTTATGAATAAACAGTTGCGGAGAGAGAAGTTCGCAAGATATGTTGTATTATAGTAGTGGGCATGTGCAACGACCCACTACAGAAATAATGCACAAGTGCACAAGGAACGTTCAATGACCAAACGTAGAAAAATAGCACTGTTCAGCTTTGGGTCGAGTGAACCGAAAACAACACCTCGGATGCAACATAAGTTGGAGGAGATATGGGAGCATTTTGGTGAAAGGAGCGTGAGACCTAGATCTTGGCATGTAACTAGTGGAGCGTGATGACATCTGTCGGAGGTGTTAAACACATTTCTCTTTGAGTAAGAATTCGGGAAACTTATAAATGAATAGAACCAAGAATTCTTAGTAGTGGCGTGTGAAACGAAAAAAGTAGGTGCGGTGCTTTACAGAGGCGGAAAGCCGTGCAGGCTACCACCAAACAGCTATGGGCCAAAAAAGGGAATCGGTAATAAAATGGTGCAAAATATGTTGACTGTGCAAATAAATTAAAATGAAAAGTATATCGTTCGCCAAAAAAATTAGCGTAAGGACGGATGGACCGGAAGGAGGTGCGTGGGAAAACACGGGAATATCAGATCTCGCCTCGACGTAATTTGTTCGCCAAACGTCGAAGATCCTCCTCCGATGGTGAATCCTTAAATTCGTTTAGAAAGTCCAGAACTTGACTCTTTGGGGTGATATTGTAGTGGCTACAATGAGAAGATAACCGAATTACAGCGGATTCAAGGTATACATGCAGAAGTGAAAGATGAACTATCGCTCCTAATTCATGCGCGAAAAAATCCAACGGTTGTGTTCGCGCCTCCATGGGCAAAAATATGGTAGACTGTTAACTGCACAAAAAATAGGTATCCTAAAAACCGAAAACAGAAGTAACGAAATGTTCAAGCCCCTTGTATCCTCGACCTTAATGTGGGAAACTGAAAAGCGAAGTGTAAAATCAACTGCAAGTGTGAGCATCGGGCTAAAAGAACGCCTACATAACTTGACTATCTAAGGCTCGTCAGTATCAAACTTAAATGAGCTGACCGATATACAAGCGTGTAGTTACTTACAAGCACCGAGTACGCCAGCGAGTGGATAGACCTATACTAATACGGTAGAATTCACTTACACGAGGGGATAAAAAACTTTTCGAATGTCTGCCCCGAGGACTGGACTGACCTTGGGAGTATTTATGTTGACATGGAAGAAGAATATGGGTGGTACAGTATCAACAAGAGGCACAATGAGCTGACCAGGAGTTAGTGGCCACACACTCCATGTCTTTCAACTGAGGAGGAGTCATTCAGGATGTCACGAGCGATATCCGTTCGTCGGCAAGCCTTGAGTGAAAAGATTCAGCATCCTTGATTACATCGAGAGCCAAGTTGCTGGTGATTCACACAATGAACGAGATACTAACACCACTTTATTGATTCGGTACCAGTTACTGACTTTTGCGTCACTACGGCAAAGGATCTCAACTCTGGGGCGTTATTCTCTACATACCCTGAACAGCCAGTTTCCAGAGACGTATGATTTCCGCGATGATGAAGTCTTCAGGACATCGATAAAGAACTAATGGTAACAGACTTACTGTGCTGAATATCTGCGCAGTGGGGGTTCGATTATGAAGTAAGCCGATCCCCCACAGCACGAGAACACTCAACACCTGAAGCGTTAACTTATTGACGGGAAGGTCCGTGGTTCCAACCCAACCTCGCATCTCGACTAAGCCTGTCTAGGTTTGGGTAACCTGGCGGAATATCTCCTTCGGGTACCATGGCAGCTAGTCACCGAAAGAGTGAACAATCATTATTATTATTACTTGGATACTGACCAGTCTTAACAAGGTGACCTACAGCGTTGGCAAACATGATTAAATGGCTACAGACAGAAATTAACACGGTAAGAATGAACTACTTATCGGCCCATCAACAAGAAAACAAATGGGTACGAAGACATCAGAGTTAGTCGGTAATTCGAACCAGTTAGTGCATCAAGTCAACTTGCAGCTACGCACAACTTGGGGCACAGGAGTGACCCGCATCGCGTGTGAAGCAGAAAAAGCAAAAAATCTGTAACTAACGGATCAAGACAGCTAGACCAAAATTTGGCATCATTTTGTGGTAGTCGGGCCTCAACAGCGCAATGACTATGAAGGCTGAATTGGCTGAAACTCCTTAAGGTTCATCCACGCTAGGAAGGCCCATTGACACCATCCCGACGAAGAGTGGTGGAAAATATACGAAATCTACTACAAGGTGGCCCGAATTAGGGTGATAATGTTCACAGAATGAGGTGTTCAAAAAGTAAGGTTTTTCGCCAGGCAACCGGCAGCTCCATTTTTATCGAAGAAGCGATGCTATCCTTCTTTGAGGTAAGACGGGTTCGAAGAGAGCGGTCAAGCGAGAACTTACAAAGGTCGACAGTGATCCACAGTGCATTATTTGATAGGCTCGAAATATTAACACAAAATCAAGGGACAGATGCTGTCCAGAAATGTACCTATTATGCGCAGCAGCTTAAGGATTCAGGTTTTCATGCCTTCCACCATGTGTCCTTGGATTAAGTCGGCCAGACAGGGAGATACAGAGAGAGACTGGGGTCGGTGGCTAGGGGCAAGGTATCCGAAATAGACCTTTTTGTCTGTCCTCGGAAATCAGAAAACGGCAGTCTAACACAGGTTACGCCAAATGTCAGAGAAAAGAGGAAGCCAAATATGGGACATGAAAACGGGAAAGTAGGACTCTTCTAAACAATTAAAAAAGAGCCCAGCTAGATCCAAAACGCACATACTATGTGTTGCAATAGCAAGGATCGGACCAGCGTGTTTTTTCCTGGAGCCACAGGCTAGGCAAGTCATGTGTGTCAAACCTTTAAACCGGGAAGGGTCCCTTAAGAAATCCCGATACCCATGGCCTTATGCTTCCGGGTGTTAAATCAAAGCGTAGGAATAGAGTTCAGAACCAAAGCCATATATTCACCAGAGGCCTATGGATAAAACTCACGAGTCAAAGGCTCAAGATGAGGTACTTCAAACAACCCCCATTCTTTAGCTCAATACACACGGAAAGTAACTTCTGCAGGAACCTATGGTCCTTCTCGCCTAATAATTCCAAATCCAATTGGCCCCTTAACAATGCGATCCACTCTTACAATCTCCATCAACAGGGTAAAAATTACAGCTTACTACATTATAAAATAAAAACTAGACACGTGATTCTAATTCCAGGGAAGTTCTTCAGTGTAGCTGCGCTTAATATCCGCACTCTATTCCTACTAGGACAAAAGACATCCCTTGCTTAAGAACGTTGAGGTGCGTCGTCTACTACTGTGATGTATCTTAACATAATCCGAATTCATTCTGCCTTCCAATGACTTACTCCCTGATTTATGTGACCAAGTAGTAGTGGTTTGTAGTGTTAATGATGTGAAAATTGCAAGAGTATGAGGGCCGTCAACACTCTTCCCGACCGAATTTCGATGAACAGCCGATGCGTGATCGAATTGGCCGCGTCTGCTAGAACCAACACCCAGCTACCAGTTGCGAAACTCGTTCATAATATCTAAATACGCACCAACCAACGCAGTACTAAAATGATCAGGAAGGAATCTTACTAAGGCCTCTCCAGAATCCGGATGGCGAATTTCGGGTGCACCACAGCCCTGGCTGGCTGGTGACATGAATTATTGAAAACAAATTCCGTCTTGGTGACAGGTTTAGCGTAGGCACTGTCAGGACTGGCAACGGTGATCAATTCATAACTATGTGTTTACTGTCATCTACAAATCACAAGAACGAACTTCTAACCCAAACGTATACATCGCGTCACCTGGTGGCTCCAAACCGAAACCAACCCAATCACAGAGACCCAAACCGCTCAGCTCTCAAAGAGGAATGAAGCACTCGGCTCAGACTGTTGTCCTCCTGCACTCTCTGAGGATAGAGATTGGTTTGTTCACGAGTTGCTTTGACTCATACACAGGGTTTGGAAGGCGAGGGGTCTGTGAAGTGGGAGATTGGTTCTATCACTTCGACCTTCGAAAAAAGGAGTAAGGCTGAACAGGTGTACTGTCGAAGTAATGGTTTGGCGACTATCCCTTCTAGGCATCTAACAGGTAACATCCGGCTACAGTTATCACCTATCGTGGGAAACAATGTCGCGAAAACCAGGCAGGGTTGTGCCCAGGTCGAGAATACACCAATCCTATCTTCACGCGGACAACTCTTAACAGCTGTCACTTCCCTATACCGAACAACAACATTTAACTCAGTTGATCTTGTTGACTTGTAGAGACTGCTATTTTAAGTGTGTCGAAGATCTCCATCACAATTCATGATTCGTTATATTCCAAAGCACGTGAGGGTCCAAAGTGAATTCACCACAAAAGAGGTATTCGTCAGGGGTGTTCATTGTCTCTTTTCTGCTCAGCTTTGCAGTCAAAACTTATATGCAATGTCTACTTGTTTCGCCATCGAAATTCTTGCAGAGAAAGACTCCAATTATTTAGAGCTTACAGGCGATATCACGCTACACAAATCAGATTCCGTCCAAATACAGTTTGCAAGCTAAATGCTAAGCCCGGCGAACAGATCAAGTGCCACTTGATGAAGAGTCAATTGCTGAAAAATTTATTTATCTTGGCAGTTGTCGAATGCTGGGTTTCCAAAGCCCTTCTGCTTTTTTCAGCTCAAACGCCATTGTTGATGACTATCTTTTCAACATTGTACATGTGACACAAGTATGCCAATGTTAGCCGTTCTGAATTACGACTAACGGCTTTCAGAAACAAATAGAGTGCTCGGTGACACGATACGACCGAACTACATAAGTTGTCTCGGATATTTTCTTCATACGCCGGAGCCTCATTGCCTAGTCGTGTCCTGAAGCCTGTTATGGATAGGCAGTATGAACAAAGCACGACCCCGAAGTGAATCAGAGAACACTTCACAACGGGTCTTAACCGTGTTGGGTCATGCTGTCTGCGAAGTTCGGTAATGGAGACCCAAGCAACACATGATTACACACGAGTCATGGTTGGAAAACTGGGGACACGGTCATTCATCGTTGATGGCTTATAGTCTCAGGTTTATCTTGGTTTATCAAGACGAGTGATTCCCAAAACTGTAGTAAAATAGCCAAACAGGCGAGGTATTCGGCAAAAACGTGACTGAATATCATTGCGCAAAAGTGTCACCGCTTCCCCGACCTACAGTATTTCACGGTTTTCATTATCACTAACCAAGCAACTTCCCACGGCTTTCCCATAGCGTGTTTTGCATCCAATTGGGTCTATGTCCATTGACTTACGCGCTACAAAGGATAAGACGTTCAACGCCTATCACAGGACAACCACTGTGCATATAGGCACAACACATACCTAAAGAAATCCAGCAGCGAGTTTTACTCGCCATGAAAATAACCTGCTGGAATATGGAAATATCAAAACTCGTTTTCAGCAAGACTTGTTCTAAAAAGGCCTACGACACTGTCCATGCTTCATGGTGTGTAATTTACTTCACAAAAATGTACCGGAAAACGCCTTATTCTTGGAATGGCACGGCCGCACTTAAGTGATTTGTTTTCAAGGAGATGCTTTCGCATGCAAAAGGCCCGCACCACTTACGCTTTTTCGGGATCCATGTTCTCCTGTTTCACGATAAAATGTATGATCAGGAAGTGTTTCCAACAACGCCAGAAGTTTACTATTGGGCCATGCTCAGGTTTATGGATATTTTCCAGGGAGCGAGGAGGCGATGAATGGAACAATGCATTACCCTGAGCTAACACGATTAAATTTTGCATCATCAAGCCAAGGTACGGAATCAGTGGAGGCGTAGCAACTTCCAGTTCACGGCGGTACTTTGAGAAATGAGGCGGTTGCATGTATGGTTTCACCAGACTCAGGCGCTAGAAACAGAGCAGGCAGGAAAACAGCAAAATGAAATCATTACTGACACTACTGATGACACCATGAATAAACAGAAATCGAAGTGACTCACGGCGTGCGTTTTCTTGGAAAACACGTTGTCAGGGATAAGCATGAACGAGCAGAGTATAGATAAGTAGCTGCTGAAATTCTGAAGAGTATGAAGGTGCTGCAAATGAAGATGAATAAGCTTTTCGTTTTACTAAAATTTCGCATTACCTCCATTACATCCATTAGTTTGTTCGCGATTTTGTCACGATCACTCGCGGGGGCACCAAGAATTTGATGGGTAGCCCAGTTCGACAAAGCAGAAAAGTGTAGGGCGCAGGCCGAAACACTTGGTGCTTTTCCACGTTCCAGGTTACGTATATTTAGCAATTCAGAAATCTGTGGAAAGCAGGCCGCAAAGCCATTGTTAGCATCATCTCTGGAAACGGTGTGAGTAGTTAGTCATGGACGAGATTCCTAGGTGAACACAAAACAACACTTACAAATGACACAGCAATCTGGCCCACCAGAACATAATAGAATGTCTTTTAGGAAATGCATCAGGTATGGACTGAAGTGTTTCTAAACACATAGGTCTCGAAAATTTCAAACTATAACTACAGGAATAACGATTCCATCGAAAAGAAATCCACCATCATTTAGACAAGAAATACCTGCCTGACGTTGCCTGAGAGCCCTATTGGGAAACATGAAAAAAATCCAACACATACTGCTTGGAGCATGGCCAAGCACCGACGAAAGTGAGCGGATGGTATACCCCGTACCCGGGTTAAAAGGTCGCAGGTTTTGAAAGCAAAGGCAACAGCGGACCTTGACCTTCACAAATAGGTGCCCACAAAAACCAGACATTTGATGACAGTATCACAGAAAGGCCAAGCTGAGTGGTTTTTGGCCTACAGGAATTTCAAGCCTTGCATGGTAAAAGGGATTTTGTAGTTTTATCGTCCCTGTATTTAAGGAAATATGAGGCAAGATGTGCATCAATAGGAGCCGGTGCGCACAATTATGGCCGCCATGTGGCCATGATTTGCACCGGGTTCGTTGAATTTCTTCCTAAAACTAATCACAGTCATTAAATTTCAGGACCGTCAACCTGTACTTTAAATTGTAAATTAGACAAAGCGAAATTTCTTCATCTCTATTTCGGTTCCATCTTGGGTGATTTGAACACCTGGAGGATTAAATAGCCCCAAGAAGTAGGCAAATGTTTGGTTGAGAAGCTTGTGGTCAGAAACGCAGTAAAGCAGAATTTACCGTAGCTTGTTACAAACTAATTCACACCAATCCACACACACATGCGCTATCAATTTTGTGAACACCGGGGTCCTTCGGACAAAGCATTTTTCATTCGTTTCTTCTAGGACATAATCTAGCCAGTGCTATTTCGCTCATTTACGTGGTTCCAAAGGAGTTCATAACCCCGACCAGAAATTACTCACCTGGATGCGGGAGTACTTTTGTGCTTCCAGAAAAGTCATCTGCTCAGCAATATCCTGAGCAGAAAAGGATAGAATATTGGGTTCCGGCGGTGAATCCTCGGATGGCAATTTGCTACCTCGGGCAGTAGGCTCTAATGGAAGTGGTTTGGCTGATCCATACCTTTCAGGGGGCTTCGGAGGAGCCATCGTTGGCGCATCTTCCGAGTCTGAAGCAGCGGAGATGGACTCGGTTGGTGCAGGATGCCCATTGCTTACATCTGGTTCAGGTTTTTGATGCATCGTTTTCTGCTGTTCTTGCAAAAGTGCCTGAGCTTGTTCTTCTTGCTGACGTTTTTGCCAGGCCAGCTGGTTTTGTATATTCACGTCCAAGTACTTGGCTAGCGATCTGGCCTTGTCACTTATCAAGGACTTCTTGAATTTCATCAGTTTGCTTTGAAGCTCGGGTGTGAGGTCTTCTCGTAGTCGAGAAACCTAGAGGAGAAAGTAAGATCTCACAGTCATTTCCCTTCACTTATTTTGACCAGACATGGGAAAGTGTAGAAAGTCAACCTCATGTGGGAAATTTTATCGTTATTTGTGACGCTGAGATAATCAAGAATAAATAAAAAGATATTTCTCCTAAAATTAATGCGGCAACATGTCTGTCTGGATAACCCACAAGCGCGCTTTAGGGACGAAAGCGACATGTCGACAGTATGAAAAATGTAGGGGGAGAAATACAATTTTAACCAAATGAAGCAAAGTTACAAGGTTACGGTCAGTTCACGCATGCAAGCACCTGATAATCGGACGGACAAAACGTCCGTTTAAACACACCCCATACAAGCATCGAGTAAAGCATGCGTAAAGACAAAACCACTTTCCACCGACTCAGGTAAACGGACAAGGCCACATTCCAAGTTGGTCAAAGGCAACACTGGCAGCTAAAGGGATCGATGAATAATATGGCTTTATAAAGTCTGGGGATTGAATTGAACAAGCGTTCAGCATCCACTCAATATTTAGATCAATGTGAATGGATCAGTTCACCACAACTGGTACGTTTCCGAAGTTTTATTAGGACAGTTAATTGTGCTTAACTGAGTTAATTTTATGGTCAAAGGTATGACTACCCACAAGACTACACATTCCCTACGTGCTATTTCTTGCTGAGTTCTGAAAGGCTATTCGTCCACTGGGTGGCATGTTGTAGTAGAAATTTATGTATTCCCTAAAATCGTTTCCCTCTAGAGAACCTGCTGAATCGCAGGTCATCTATATTAGAATAGAATCTTTCAAATGAATTATGCGCTATTGGTTGAAAGGCTCTCAACCAAAAAGAGGCATAAAACAACCGGAGTAAAAGGTGTTGGATATTGGCATACTACGAAATTCAGAAAGGAACAGTAACCCTCTAATCAATGAGAATTATTTTAACGGTTTCCGAAAACTAATTCTATAAGCAGCACGAATCGGTGCTTTGATTCTTACTGCAAGATGATAAACCACATCAACGAATATAAGCAAGACACAACTCTTTCTGATGAATATGAATCAGGCACAACGACAGGGTTTCGATAACTGATTCCTCATTAAACAGTTTGGTTACCTCATTAGAACAGACTGAAGACATGTTGCTGGTGTCGCCCAATCATTTTACATTTCTCAGAAACAGTATGTCGTCTGTCAGTGTGCGTGGTTTGCGAGCCTCGTCTATGTTCACATCATTAATTCAGATAAGTGTCGAACAAAATCACTTTCCACCGCTACCAAAGGCTTTGCGAGATTTTATTTTTCGCGCCTGGAAATAGTTGTTTTTGAATGTGTGAAAAATAATAGAAACAATCCCGTTCCGCCCCCCTGACGGATCCGAATGAGGACGAAAGGCGCTCGTGTGGCCGAGGTCTGCAGAATCATATCGCATGTTTGATAAATACATTCGGTTGAATTTAAGGACGTGGCCAAATATTTTACCAAGTCCACCGCGCGACTAGGTGACTAATCGGATGTAATAGTCAGTCTATCTTGAATTAGTTGATAGCTTGTTCGGCCAACATCCGAACCCGGAATCAGAATTCACCAGATGCGCAAGATTGTCGGCGGAATAGTGGTGCGGGGATTTACTGCCTGACACCATAAGACCCCTTGTTCGACCTTCACATGCTAAATAAGCATAAAAACGCTGAGGTTTGCGGAGTCTAATCATATCTTTGCTAAGCCGTCAAAAGTGTTCAAACACTGCAACAATTGCTTGTCAGTCGGCGTACTTACGCCGTCTCCACGTGCGGTGATGAAACGTTTGTAAACCAATTTCTATGCTCAGCAACAGGATCAACTGTCACCTGGTCAACAGCCAACAAGCGCAGCCGAACTACCAAGTTCAAACCTAGTTTTACGCCTGAGTGAAATCAACCATCTGCACAAGCTGGTCGGCGGACGTGAATTCTGCATTCAGAGAGTCCGGAGAATTCAAACAAAGCACCATGTGTCCAACCCTCTGGACTCACCGGCTAAAAGCGATCATGTAGATGGGTTCTACATTTTTGTTGAAAAAATAATTTGTCTTTCGATTTTTCCCTTGAGATATGCTCATTCTTCTATAGCGATGTTGGGAGCCACCGATATAGTTAAGACCAGATTCCTGTTGAACCCTACAAATTTCAAAAGTTTCGAGGAAACTGGAAGTTGCTTACTTGGAGCTTACCTGGCCACTAGTCTCTGATAGGATATGGTGCACTGAGTGTGATAAATTGTACTAGTCTTCTGAAAATAATATTGGCGGGAGTGTAAAACCGGTCGCTGTTTAATCCACTGAACAATGAGATCAACTGGGGTTTGGAGAATTACCATATACTAGGGAAGAACTATTAAAAACGATAAAAAAACTAAGGCAGGTGCGAGTTCCATTATTTGTGGATACAAGGACCTGTGTTGCTTACCACAGAGACCAGGATTGAACCCGTGGCACTACGAACTTTAGCGTGAGCCTGTCTGTGGACCAGAGTATGAGCGGCATCATCGCGGAACAATTTGTACCGAATAATCAGTCGTTTGATAAGATCCGCAGGCGACATGAACGCTCGGTACGTGAAAAGAAAGGCCTCGGAAAACAGGTAGTCTAAAACAAGAATATAGCAAACCAGATAATGCACACGGGAGACAGCATACTCAATGCGCTACAGAAAACGTAGGAGTAATGATAGTCTTCTTGTAGATTTAACAATACAGAATGTGTCCAGATGATAGAATGACTGGGAAGAATTCAATCCTCCTATGACGGTTGCGGCCAAATTAGAACTCATGCCCAGGTAACAATGTTCTGTAAGGAAAGTATATACAACACCTTCCTTACGGAATCAACAAATGACATTCTATACAACGGATTATAGACAATAAAGCCATGTGGTGCCGTCGTGGAAAAACACAAACGAGATTAGGTTCGACTTTTCCGCATTTTCTTAACGGTAAATCAAGAGTACTTTTGGCGACTTAGAGTACCTGCAAAGAGTAGATTGGAATCTGAGACGCTCACACGCTCGCCGCAGATCCCTTAATTCAATTGATCTGTTCGATTCCCCATGCTTACTTTAAATGATCGGAGGTAAACTTAGAAGTGCGTATTGACACTGGTAAATAGTAAAATATGTTGGTTAGACATCGCTGAAAAAAAATGAACAACGTTAAAAAATTAGCAGCCATAACTTGGATAAGAATTTAGCATAAAATGAACAGCATATTGAGTGCTCACTAGGTTCCAAACCCGTCACAATTGTGTTGGGCTGGGTCTGCAAATCAGTTGGTCAGCTTAGCAGCTATCAGAAGGCAGTTGTTGATCCGACAGAGCTCACAGGTTAACGTATTCATACTCCGTTGCCAGGCCATACACTGTCTACCTCTCGGCCAGCATAAAACTGGGCGGAAAGAGTTCTGCAAGGCAGACGGACTTATGTCCTGCGAAGCACATGTCGTAACCAGCGTTCCATATAAAGCGTGCATAACTCATCCATCGTGGGAGATTTCCATTATCCTACAGCCATTTGGCGTACCTCAGCATTGTAAATACGATGTTCCCATCAGGCCCGGCTAATACTTCGGAGATACAGATGAGCACAAACTGACAGCTTCCGTACATCTCATGCGAATAGACGCCACATTTTTATCCACAAAGCCGTATGGATCACACCACTCCAGTATATACACTGCCCTTGATAGACAAACTGACCTCATTTAGGCAATTCAGGTTCAAAGGATGACCAAAGTTGACATGGTCTCCCCGATTCAAGGAGTGATCTCATCTCCAGCCAGTCCACCGAGACTCACACAACTCTCCAGGTAAATAAATTTACCTTCCACGTCGATTGGCTGGTCCGCAAGCATGAGTTTTGGGTTTGAGCCCACCCAGTCTTGTGGCGAAACTTCACATCTTGCAGGTATGAAGCGAACGCCAAACCGCGCGGCAGAAACATCTAGGTTATTTAAAATGGTTTGCATTTTTGAAGGATCTGAACCAAGAAGAACGGTATCGTCCACGCACTCACTGTCCGTGAGTGAACGCCTCGCGAACATTTCTATCCCCGGTGTTTCCAGGGCAGGAAGAAAAATTTCAAACAATACATGAATGAGAAAGTTGAGGAGGGATGGTCAGAGAAGGCAACCTTGTCTTGTCCCACTGGACGGGGTGTAAGCGGGAGGAAGCTTGTTGTGTACCTGTACGCGCCAACGGTTCTCATACAGCATCCTCATAAGAGACATAAATTTGAATGGGACATCCTTGATTGCCAGACACCGCCAGTTTCTGACGATCGGCAGTCCAAAGCAGATTTCAGATCCAGAAAAACTACCAATGTGGGCCGTTTGAGAGAAATGGTCGATGCATCCTCGTCCGGGGTTAAGCTCAGTGATTCTCACGAGTTTGTTTCTCCAGATAATCGGTCAATCTGCACAAAATACTGCCAGAGAGCACCTAGGGTGCCACAGTTACCAGGCTGATGTCGCGACGTACGTATGATGTTCTTGAGCCTTTCTGAAGGCTGGGATCACTGGCGAGGCGCTCCACTCCATATATGTCCTTTTTTCACCCCAAATCTTCCGCGGTAAGGTCGTCAGACTGTTCACCAGGGCATCGTCACACTTTGAGAAGTGCGAGGTGCAGACTATCCGGACCGAGTGCAAAGGTAAAGCAAGGTTCCATATAGGGTGCCAAATTTGACTGAGAAAGCACCAACGTGGAGTAGAATTTTGGAGGTTAGTAAGGGTTTATTTTGGTTTACTTTGCCGGGCGATTGTTTAGACAGGGAACAATTTTTAAGGGACTGGAAGATAGGTTGGCCGCAGTGCAACATTACACGGATGGGGGGCGGTGTGCTTAAGGTCTAGTGAACGACGAGCTGCAAGGGCGAATGATACTTCCAGTTGTCCGCGCAAAAGAAGGGGCTTTAGTTGAGGTAACCAACCTTGAGCCTTTGACTCAAGTCTGACCCACGGGGTATTGGGTCAATGTAGGGTTTGTTCGTGACCCTTCCCCTAGCCCTTGATTCAAAAGTCTGAACCACGGGACAGCGGTAGTTGGGGTTTTCTTGATGGACATTTCTGGAAGCCAATAATAATTTTTACCCGATTCGCAGCGAGGGGCTGACCTGGCTCGACGGCACAGGGAGTAAAGCATAATTGTCTGATTCCTAACGCGGCCGCGTACAGCAGGAACCTTCTGGGCAACACCAGACCCTTTGGTTTTAAAAGTACTTGTGAGTAATTTGTCGCCGGTCACAGTCAGTCGATGGGCGATCGGAATGTGTGGTTTTTAGGGTCAACCTTTTCTAATCCGTCGTTCCTCGAAGAAAGGGAGCGTTGCTGGCAGCTTAAATATGGACATACTGGTCATCTGAAAGAAACGCCTCATCGCCTTCACGCTCCTATGACAGAGGACAGTACGACTTTACCTCTAGAGTGCCTCGTAATACGGCTTCTCGCAGTATGGGGATTCGTTACCTTTGTCGGGCTGCACCCGTTGGCCTTCCTTGCACGGCTGCAACGTTAGGTGCTGAGTTCCAGCTGGTGTAGTCCACAAGGTTATTGCATCACTGAAGCCCGACAACCACAAGGTTAGAGCTTGAGGTCGGGTGGGGGGTTGGAAGTTCCTCGTGACTTCCCCATACACCACAGAACAAAGGCATCAATATCAGGTCATCAGTAACAACAAGAATTCCATGATGGCAATAGAAATTCGGAGAACCTGTTCATAAAATAACCAGGCATCTATCTTAGAATCACGATTTGTTGCACAACTGCTACATTTCACTGTCAAAATCAATCCCATACTAGTGACCTATCAAAAAAAAAACATCGGCGGGTTTGTTTCTACTCAGCATTCTTACTTGGTAGTAATGATGACAGCTGAAAAGCCGCCAAACCGTACCAGTTATCCTACTTAGGTTGCACACAAGAGAAAGGTAATACAATGTAGGTTCGAAGGATTAAGAACACATTCCCTAGATTGGGCGGTCGGACCGCGCTGAACCACTAGTGATGTTCTTCCGCGAGGCATATCTGCCATCTGACTACCTGCAGCATCCTCCTAGTCATTTTGTCAATTTCATGGGCCGTCTTTGTGGAGGAGATCGGTTGTGCTACTTACACATCGGTCCTTCGTGAGCACATGCTCAAGGACGAAACAGTGTCAACCGACCTGGGTTGAACTTTTTATCGGAATGGTGCAACCCATTCCAGTGGGTACGGGGAGTGGGGATCCATATCTAGCTCACTCATTCAACAATCCAAACAATAGTAACACATCACCGATCGACATCTTGCTGGCAGGCCTTGAGCGTCCGAACCCAGCGGTATGAGAACTTATCGATGTAATTCCGTAACCTGGGGCCTGGCGAATCGTGTGTTGTCAGGTCTAGGGTCCAAGAATGCTACCGAAGAACCGTCCATCTGAATCTGTATGAGGCACATTGCCTAGACATGGAAAATGTGGTCAAATATGATTACAACTGGCTGTTGTGGTGTCTTTTTCGCAAACCAATGCCGAGATTGAACGACGACGTATAAGCAAACGAAGTCCCATCTGCTAAATCATAACTAGGTAAAAAAGATGGGAAATCTCCTTCAATTACGTGCAATATTTTTAATAAAACGTCGGTTGCGGTAGAAATGGACATGCTCGTGGACTAGATGAATTGCAGTCAAACCCTCAGACTGATCAAAACACATGTAACGCCATCCCATGGCGTAAAAACCCAGAGGTCATGGCGTACTGTATTGCTATTGCGCGGAACAAAGCCTTAAAAACGTCTCACCTCAAACGAGAGGAAAAAAAGTGTTATCTAGGACGGTACCATTTTGCTCATACTGAATAAAACTTTTTGTAGGAATGTCGTTGGTCACGGTGCCTAAGCCAGCATGATGACCGCGGTACAGATAACGGTCGGAAGAAAGCCAGCCTACGGCCACATATTGATCGTGCTATTTATTTTATTGCATATGTTGTTCGTATTGTACCGAACACACAGTCCAAAGGCTGTCATTGAAACTGTGAGAACCTCAAGGTGAAAATGCAAGCTTTTATGGTCTTGAGTGAACGTGAAAACCCCTATGAAATGATTCACATTATTTGACGGAGGGAGGTATGTTGCAACAAAATTGAGACATTAGCAACAGCATTGGACCCCGAGAAAACGGCACTTTAGTCAGAAAGATGAGCATTTCTAATCTGTCCGTTGTTTTTTTTAGACGAGATATGAGTTGCTTACATCGGTTTCCGGGCTGTGTATTCCAATTTCGATACTTTCTAACCTTATAAACCTTACTTCAAACTATAAGTGCTATTCAGACAGCAACTCTTCAAGCCACAATTGGTTCACCCGCTAACAAATAATGGATAGGAGAAACATCACAGTTTCATCAATCACGGGCAATGAATATCACTAATATGCGATAGTACCCGTAGCCCCGAAAGACAGAATCTATACTTTTTCAGTCGAAGACAAGCCTTACGACAATCGTTTGTCAAGTAACAGTAAGAAGCAACCACAATCATTACGGACAAAGAAGAAAGGTTCAGCTCACGTGTATGGTGAACGGGCGAACGCCTGTGTGTGTGTGTGCTCGTGCAAGTAAAAGTTGATTTGGTGTTCAAGAAAGTGGAAACTCACATGATGGAGACATACTTCCAAACGAGGTCAAATAAACAATAAGTGCATCAATACAGCCGGCATGCACAGATACTTCCTTGTGCTGAATGTAAGAGAAAGGTGTGCAGAAAAAGATAGAATGCAACAGTCATTCTGAGTAGGACGAAAGTTAGCAAATAAATCGATAGTGTACCTTGAGGACAACCAGAGAAAAACGATCCAGGAAAATGAACTTTCTAATAACGTGAGGGAAAAACCTGATTTGACAGTTAAGAAAATAACGGTCAGAAGTGAATTCGGGGAGGCTCACTCAGGAGGACAATGGGCAAGCCGCGCGCAAGACTGACTGTTGTATAGATGGTGCCGGAACGAAGTATCCCCGTAGATGGACTATAATCACTTAGCAAGCTCGTTTGTGATTTGCATTGATTGCATGTGAGCAGTTGTATTCACAGTATCAAATATCATTTAGACCGTATCGTGGTAAGCTCGTTGTAGGGCTAGAAACCCATCAACAGCGTTCACTGACGGAACCGGTCAAAAGGGGTTTCTATAGAGACGTACCCAAAGGGCATTCGTCAGATAAGTAAATCACTAAGTCTTGCGGGTCCAGTGTGCCAAACCACGGTACGAGCTGTGTCTGGCACCACCTTGGGCCTGGCTGTTGGTGTCTCAAAAATACGGTGTCAACGAATTCGCAACGCGATAATCGTAGGCGGAGTGCTTAGTTACGCAGACTTTACTCTACTTCTAGAATACATCCAACCTAAGGTTGACCAGTTGCGTCCAACACACGTCGAATCACTGTTCACCGAGTTTTTGTGGGTGTTCTGTCTCCTTCGGAATGGCGAAGACTGCAAGGCGGATAAAAGAGGACACAAATCTGAAGGACACGTTTTCGTCTGGGTCCGCCATTATGCCATCTTTCTTTTTGAAACACTGATGTGAGGTAGTGATAACCGTCGGACGTACTATGAATCAACATTATCCAGCGGTAGCAATGAGATTACTGACTAGATACCCTACGTGTACAATCGAAGAACATCACAAGGCGAATTTTCGGTTGAGTAACATGAGAGAGTCAGTAGAAGTATACTTTAACAACAGTTTAATACAAATCACACCTCGTTTCCCTCTCAGTGCGGAGTGGTCAGGCCATACGGGATAGAAAAGTTGCTCTGCGGTTGTCTTATCACGACGGGAGTTTGGCTGCAATTTCTTACGACCAACAGCTACTTGAATTGCTTGGCAGTTATGCAATATTCTTCTTGCGCACTCCCACACAGATACACATTTCCCCTATAGTATCACTGATAGAACGTCGCCGGAAACATGGAAAAGCTTGAATAGACCAGCTTCATTTTCCTTAGAAAAATCTCATTCAAATTAGTGTTGCGGCGTATGTCATAGAGACACAACCTTGATGTACTATAAGTTTTACCGCTAAAACAAGTGTACGAAAACATTTGTTATAGGAAATCCATGGCAGGCTTTACAACCGAGCAAAAACGGTGTTTTCCAACCGTAAAATTCCTGAACGTTCACGCGCCTTCATAGCGAGTAAAGTAATCAGGTCTAATATGTCTAGTTAAGGGGAGCTCAAACAACCTAAATTCTGACAAGCAACTCAATTCATACGTGGTCAAAGCCACTTACGTAATTTGAGACGTTCCAGGCTAAATGAACAACTCAAATGAGACTTAACCCCAGTCTCCCGTGTAAACATTCGGACTGTTCAACTCTAAACCGTTGGCATTGCCCTAATCTTCACAGAGCGACCTCGATGATTAGGGAGATTGGACAACCAAAAGGAGGTGTCACGAAGCACACCGGGTAGTATTCAATTTTTGGCTTCCCTGACTCCCTTTTTCCCTATTCCCATCTGACCGAATGCTTATGCAAACCTACCGGGGGAATAGCTTGGCACGCGATCCCATCACCAATTCTGAACAATGAAGTTACCATAAAATTTTATCATTGAATGGATCATTATCTAACAGAAATGTAAATGATCATTGGAAATCCATTTAGAAGACGTCATAGGTAAGTTATTCAGCCGGGAAATCAGTACTCACAAGGTAAGCGTAACGGAACAATTCGAAAATGTGAATAAAGCGCACTCAACTGGGAAGTGTGAAATTCTAGAATCGTATAGTGCGTATAAAATCCTTTAAGGAGGAATGAGAAAACTCACAGATTCCGAATCGGTCCAGACCAAATATTCGTCCGCCTTGATCAGACCGAGAATTTCCCGACAAATGGGAAATTCAGTCGGGGTGCTTTCGACCCTGAAACCACACAAGGAAATAGGGTTAATGATGGGGCATGTTGCATCACTGATAAGGAATACATGAGTGTGAAACCAAAAGCAAAATTAAAACTCATCAACGAACACGTCCTAGGGATAAACGTAATTTAGAGAAACGATCGGATGGAAGCAAAAAGAGCTATTGATTTGGTTTTCTACATGTCACCACATCAAAATCGGTTATAAGCCGCCTTATTCGCTCTGAGATTCGGAGTGTACAACCATAGTGAAAACAAATCTGCAAGAACACATTGGCCTGCTCAGGCGTGATAAGTACGAGTCCGGGCAGCGTGAGCTGATAGTAACACGCTTGCCTCCCACGTGAGATGTTCGGAGATCTGATCCGCATAGGACCAAGGACGTGCAATGCTGAATAGCTCAGATAAAGGCGAAACTCGAGCCCAGTCCTTCCACTTAAAATGGATTAGGTAGAACATTCGCAACAAAAAAGGAGGAATGAACAAACCAGAGTAGAGGGAATACAAATACTATGAATCCCGCAGCTCCAACTGCTCACCAGACTATGTTCCACACGACGACAACTAGGTATATGAGGAAGCATTTTTACTTCATAAATGCGTGCTGAAAAACAACCACAAAGTTGTGCATTGTCCAGCAGTCAACCAACACGGTCATAAAAACTGACAAATTGGTGGATGTTTTACTGTACCCATCGAACTGAAAAATCGACGAAGATATCTGATCTGGAGGTTGTAACCAGCGTTCACACCAGCGAAAAAAACCATTCGCTGTATGGTGACCTACAGTTAGGTTGAGTTCGTCAGCTAAGGAAAGCGCATCAAAGGTATGTAGAGTTAATCGACGTGGAGCTTCTGTGCTTTCCCGTTAAAGCCAAACATCGAAACTCCTCGTCAGTGGTTCACGCCCTAAGCAGTGAGCTATTTCGATTAGATGGGAAATAGATGTAGGAGCTGCCAAAAGGCATTTCCAGCTATACTCAGGAAGTGATACAGAGATGCAATCAACCATAGTGCGAAGGGATCAAGAGTGATTTTTGAACCAGTAGTGGTAGTTTGTCAACAATTAACTTGTCCAGAGGATGTATGATTCGCCCAGCGTCACTTACTCTCGAAGAGGCAATTGGAGGGACCAGCCGGTTAGTGTGATGTGTTTGGAGGAATTGTGAGTGAGATCAAGCGCTCATAAATACAAACTTGTAAGAAATTTCCCTCTTTCAGTGTACCACAGTCTTGTAGGAATAGTTGTATTCGTACAGTTCTTCCCTTCTGGAGCAGTTTCGGTTGGATTATACTGGAAATTCGTTCCCACCAGATATATTTTTGTCGGTTGTTTCGGCTGACATCTACTGACACGTGTGGCTTAGGACAAAAGTGAGTGTGATGGTACAGAAACACAGGTGAGCGAGTTTTCAACTAAACAAGTTTGGGCTGTCCACGCAGGTTGGCTTGATAATTGTTAACAAAACGAATGCCTAACTGCTTCAGCTCGAAGACTGACAGCAAGTCAAACCCAAATGAGTTGACCATGAGACATGAAAAATCAGGTCCGCTGCTTGGTAAGGTATGAAAAGCTTGCATGGCAGCCACGTCACGGAATCCAGGTGCACCCAAAAAAGTGAGCAAACTAAGAAATCGGAACGCTGGACCCATCCCAAATCTGGGATTTCAGTAGATTTATTGTATAGGCAAAATGAAAGGTGGAGATAATTTGATTATTTTCGACTCTTTATCCACTCTGTGCTGCGACGAGTGTATTATGGGACGCTTCCTAAACAAAAGTCGATAATGCGCACTGCTATACTGGTGAATGGTACGCATAGCTGCACATAGGGATCTTTGGGCCTGGTAAATAATAATAACCGTGATTGATCCTGTGAATTCCGCGATGTAAGAAACACTTCGCTCCAAAACTAGTGATTAACAGAAGTGTACATAAGATGCATCCAAAACCTTACACTTTCGGAGGCTGCTGGAGTGAGCTGAGTGATTCTGGAATTTTGACTGGTTCGGGCATATCATCAGAGTGCGCAACCTCCATTGAATCTCCGGTATCATCTGGCTCAAGGAATTTAGTGTCATCTTCTGCCTCGCTTGCGACATCAGCGGAAGCACCCTAAAATGAAGGTGTAGCGTACTCGGGTAAGCACTTAAATTAACTAGGGAAACGCAGAAAAGATGCAAAAAACGCAGACAATTTAAGACAATTTAAGCTTCAATTGTGCGAGAGTTTAAAGGAGAATGCGACTATGGTCTGAATGTTCAAGATGACACAGGCGTCAAGATTCGAGTAAGTAAATGGAAAGACGCATGGTATAAGTCAGTTCCCATTCTCAAACTATCCTCATCTAATTAACGCTTCATCTTGCAAGTGGAACCAAGATGCACTGTGCAGCTGTCTCGTCCTCGCTGAAAATCGTCAGGAGTTCACATATCGTGTTCTACTAAAGAGATCCGTACCTGCGATCACCGGGCTTTTAGTTGAACACTATAGTACTCAGCTTCGAACACCTGATCAGCAGTCATAACCATTCATACATAGCATCACTACCCTCCAATCACACACTCCACGTCCCGTAATTCTATGTTAAGTAGCATCTCGAGTGGCGATTCTCACAGGGAATGCCCATGCGACCTGTGAGAGCCTCTTCCCTTTTGGAGCGGACTGCCTGTCGCTTGTAGGCTGCGAGAAGACACTGAAATTCCAGTCGGGGTTTTAGGCTTCAAGTAGAAACCGTTCATGCCCACTAGACCAGCAAATACCTCAGTTCCTCAGTATCTTACGAACTGCATGACAAAACATCGACCGGACAAGATACGCTTGGCATCAAATTAACACTAAAGAAGAGGGTTTAAAGAGATACGAGTGACAGACTGCCCTGGACTCGCTCAGCAACCGAATATCCCTGAAGCTTTTGCGGTTCAAAATGTTCCCAAAGTCTATTGGTTTCCGGTAAAAGGCACAGTTGTACGGCACGCAGACCAGGAAGAGAAGTGTTTTCAGATGACTGAGAGGTGAGCCACACCACCAATTAGTCACTGCTGTAAGACATTGAGTACATCATCAAGAGATGTAGTAACGTTTGCTCAGTGGTCATAAATCAATAGGCCATTGTCTCTCAGAAACAGAAATCTATGAAGTACAACTGACCAGAAACAGGAAATTGAGGAAAGTGTACCATCTCAAGTTTGAAGAACATTGTAGTGACTACGGAATCTAATAATTCAACCGCAGGCATAGGTCCGTTGGCGAGCTGCTATCCCCCCAGAGTTTAAGGGTGGGTAGATAGACTAAGCCCGATGGCATCACGCCTTGGCAAGCGTATGTCCGTCCTAAGCGCCTAAAAACATATGCTTACTATTAATAAGGGTTTGCACCATTGTTGCACCGGAGCCCTTTCCGAGTTCGTATTTTCGCTGTTCTCAAAACCGCTCGCAATCGGTAGTAGAACTGATTACCACCAAAGTAGCCATTCAGGAAGGAAGGGGATCCTGAAGTGGAATACAGCGAAGAATTTATAATTTTCCGCTGTTTGATGTCTTCATTATAGCAGCTCGATTGAAAACCGCCAGGCCGAAGAAATATTACATTTGATTGTAGTAGAGCAAAAACCTTACGTGTGGGGATCAGTGCTCTCCGCCTTAATACCAGCAATGAAAAAGGTCTTCAGGAAGAAGCCCCGTGATCACATGATTTTCGCTCGAGATGGTGAACCAAACATTTCCACGAGCTGACATCCTACAAACCAATGGGTGCTGCTGACGATGATGAACAACTTCATTGGCTCCGCCGGGGGATTAAGAAGAATGTTGATGGTTCCTGAATTCATTCTATAGCGAAGCGATGTAGTAGTACGGTGGTACTGCCCATGGGTTGGTTGATGAGGACATCCTTTACCGGTCCGGAATTTACTGTATTCTGAGAGCACCGCGGTCTTCAATTTGGGTCTTTCTTTGGATTGAAACAATTAGAATACAGGTTATCGATTCTTGATATCGCCCGTCCCCCTCCCTATATTACCAAAACCGCCGTTACGTGGAAAAGACAAGATTAGGAGCTATGAACATCGCCCGTCAATGTAGTCAATGTGTTGAAGAAACTTAGTGACAGACATCTACTGTCCCCTTGCCCTTGCTGGACAGTAACTGATATCACCATAGTGCCCTAACAGCAAAATCATGGGAAAACAATGAAAACTTCCTCAAACGATTCAGGCAATGTGAGTAAACTGAGAATCAGATCCAAATAATTTTGCTTTATCTTAGCATCAAGTCAAGACAGGAGCAATATAAAAAGAGAAAGGCCGCCTCCTTCCCCACCGCAAACCATGGGGAAAGCAACCAGTTTGCACCTCCATTAGAAGGACAAAACCAGATGAGGACACAGAGAAGAGACATTCGAAGAAATTCACGGTGACTTACGTCTCTGAGGGCATCTAAACCACCAACCTGAAAAGTACAAATTAAAAATAAACGCATAAAATGCTAAAACTGCAGGGAACAGTACTTCTTGAAAGCCAGTATGCAGAGGAAAAGAAATCGTGTGAAGTTTACACTGGCAACCATGGACTACGTGAGAAAGTGGGCTGGGGATTCGGTTAAAATATAAATGATTAGCTTTACTATACATTTCCATTCTTTTGGGCCGAAGCTTCCTAAAGTATAGCCATAGATAGTGTACCATAGTTAAGTCCCAATTAAATCTGGTGCTGATTCCGACCTCAAAAACGGGTTCGATCCTACGCTGATGTTTCCAAGTTACCAATACTCGTTCTACTGTTGCATAAATAAAGGTTTTCTTTACTTACGTGTCCGTTTAAAGCTGGCTGGTCCCACTGAGGGTTGAAAATAGACTAATTCAGCCAAACCAAACCACAAAATGAAATACAGTGATGCCTGGATTTAGTTCGTAGCAAGCTATAAAAATCATTTAACCTACCCTTAGAGGCAGGCTAACGAACTTCGCCTTGAAAAAATCCGAAGTCTCATAGAGAAAGACAATCCAGTTCACATCGCCTGATGTTCAGAACCTAGCGGACGCACTCAACGATAGTTCAGGGATAATGAACAGGTAGACCGGGTCCGTTTGAGTTGTTATAGGGACACGGTTCTAGTTCAGATTAGTATGAGTTAATGAACACTCTATTGATTACTCTCATTTAAGTCACACGAGTGATAGGCATGAACTGCTACCTGAGCACGCATTCGTACGTTGTAGCCGAGTTTGCTCTATGAAAATAAAACGATTCTATCAACGGGAAGCCTATTAAACACAGAAAAAAACTGGCGTCAAATGGGTAATCACCATTCCGCCGGCTGACGTTTGACGGTGTTTAACTGTCAATTAATTTCAAAGAAATCCTATACTGGCGAAAGGCAACGTGGGGGGAAGGACGGAACAGTAGCCTACCACAAGCATTCGGGTAGCATGCCGGCAAAACTCAGCCAAGTAAATGGACAGAAATTGAGGACACGAATGCCGTTGGCAATGATTCGCGGTGTTCCCAGGTAAGCACGGCAGCGGGCTCGTAGACCCTTATCCTGGACGGCAAGTCGCAGAAAAAGCAATCAGTCATGCCGCGAAAGTTCGTATATGCGACGAAGATATTCCTTTACAGTGCGATATAGAACGAACCACCTTAGCAGTCTCGGAGGACACCTAAAAGCGGTCCACCTACCAGGAGACTACATCGCCTGCGAATAGCGGTGAGATCAAGTGACAGAGTAAACTGTAGATCACGGCAGAAAATTTCAAATATTATGATCACCCACAGGGAACTATATCTGATGAAACCGAGAAAAGTAAGACTAAAAAGCGAGGTTAAGGGTTTCAGTGAATGAAGCTTTCATATAAACAGAATACTTAATGAAACCTCTCAAAAGTGACCGTTGGTGAGACCGTCCGAAATCCATGGCCCAAAGGTTGGTGGACACTGTAAACATGCAAGTCTCTGTAGATGTTAATCTACCCCAATGTGAAACTTAGATCCACTGTTTAATTATAAAACATGAACACGGTAAGCAGTGAAGCACAGAAGAGTCTGTTTCAGCGTCTATTACGAGAAACCCCGGAACTAATTCTAAAAGGATCGTGAGATGAAGCTGACAGAACCTAGTGAAAGCGGGCGCTCCCGCGGGTGGTGGAGGGGGGAGGTGCCGTCAGGAGTGCACGCGGTAGAGGCATTGCCGTGATGCATGCAGTGAGCGCTCCATCACCGAAACATTTTCAAACGAAAGAACATTTTTACAAGAATACAGAAAAATTTGATGCAAGTAAATAACCGCTTACCAGTCGAACACTGCACGTGTGCTGAACGCTGGTAGAGCGATGTACATCACCGTCCGGTGTTGGCTGCGCGTAAGTTTGTACATACGACATTTTTTTCAATCGTTGATGAGGTCCCTCTGCTGACTCCTGAATGTCCCAACTGGACCGGAAAAAATTTGTCAAATTCACAGATAGGCGTCTATCTGCTTCCGGGTCCATTTCTGTTAACCCAAACTGAAACATATACTGAGTCACTGTGAAAAAAACGGGATATGAACAGTAGATATTACAGAGCATGCATGCGTGTGGCACAAGACGAAGAGATGCGGTCTGAGACGATTAGTAATCAGTGACAGGTGTTAGCACCATTCTTGTTTGAAACAGTGGACCAGCATCACTGGCAACAATGTGCCGGTGCTACACACCGGAGCCTAACTGCCATATAACCACGAGGGAAGAAAGTCATGGTAAACAGCAGAAAGCAAATGGAAGGATACGAAATTTACGCGAAAAAGTCCTATATCCTTAGGAAAAACTGTCAAGAATAAAGCACCTACACCTTGAAACAGCACTAAACTAAACAAACCTGAGCATCTTGTCAAAGTTAGGCGCCATTAGCGAGATCGAACCAACGTCGTTTGCAAACCTCACTAGACAGAAGCCCAGCGTACAACGACAGGATAACTTTAGCTAGGTAGTCGGCTAGGAAATTACAGCGCGTGAGACACCAGGATCAGTTGCGTGTCATGTTCTGCACGGTTTCCAGACACGTGCAGAGCACCAACCACGAAGGCGCGAAGATTCCACAGCACCGTCCGACTGCAGCAGGTTGTATCTAACATCGTAATGTCAAGGATTGTGCACCACCAAACCTTCGCCAACAATAGCTCCGAAAAGAAAAGAACGCTCTCCTTGGTAAAAGGTAGTTCAGCACGCACCGTAGCACAAACTCCAATCACCCTAACTTGATAAGCTCAATCTGCCGCCCTAACGAGTCTGATTCGTTAACAAGTAACTGCTGACGCACCGCCTTATTGCGTACTGGCTAAAGCCAGCTACTTTTGCTATGCAACTTGGAAACGGGTGATCAAACATCCGAAGACATTTGGGATTCTCGGATCGGAGGGTCCAAGTTTCGTAACCGTAACGATCGTCTTTACAGTTGTCTTGTATACCGAGACCTTTGGTTACGACGAAATTCTTCCCTAACACCATAGATGACGCAGCTGGCAATCACCACTCGCACTTTGATTATGAGCGCATTGACTTCATTTGTTACGTCCACGGAGTATGCAGCTGCCGAGATGTGCGGATCGAACAACAAATTCAGGTTCTCCACATTGAAGTTTCAGAGAGGTACAAGATTATAAAATCCTGAAGTAAAACTGTGTACGGTGAAGACGGAAAACACATGCCGAAATATAGGACCACTTCCGAAATCCTGTTTAAGGTGCTTTGTTCAGACACATAACCGTCAAGCGAAAAAAGTGACTCCATGGTCCGAGTCCGTTAGTCTCCCTCGTGCTTTCAATACTTAGAACCATGGAATATTCACTGCATGATAATGATAATGAACGTGTACGAGCTATCGGTACTGACCATGATCAAGAAGAGCAGCATGAAAGCATCAATCAAGAAATTTAGTTTCCACAACTTTAAGCTCCATGAATGGTGGGTGGTTGAGTTTCCAATCACGTAACCAATGGAATACCTGCACTACTTCCGTCATTTTTGTCAGTGTTTTTAAAGCAAACTGGTGCCACTTTCCGTCCGCAAGCAATGGTTCCCGGATGTATCAGGTTGACAAATCCAAATTCAAAACCGGTAAAGTCATAAGTGAATGATAAGCTCAGATGACTGACTATATGTGCTAGTTGTAGAAAGGAAAATAAGAGAAGCATGCTTACAAGGACGAAGTGATTCTGAACGAGATGGAATGTTAGGCATTGGTGGTTTCATGGGACTTGGTTCTTCATCTACCTCGGATAAATGATCATCTGTTCCGCGGGAAGATTCGAACGAAGTTTCATTCTTCAGACTATTAAGAGATTTACGGGACTTCGCATCGGAAAGCCCAACCAAGGAATCCGTTTCATCTGTTGGTGACGGTGGCTCAGAGCAAGGTGAATTTGATTGAGCAGGGACATTGAAAGTGTCGATGTTGGGTACGCCAGAGGCGAATACAGCACGACTAAGGTCAGGTCCTGTTCCGTCGGGCAGAGACGGTGCGACGACAACCTACAATGTACCGAGTGTTTAGTACAAGGAGTGTGGGTGGAACAGCTACAACAATTAGGTCACAGGATTGTGACTGTAGTGCGGTTATTGGATTAGTATTGACACTTCAGTCGAACACGTATAGATCCAAAAAGACGGTGATATTGTACTACATTTGATAAACGGATAACTGTTTCATCTCTTGTGCAATAATATTCTCGAAGAAACAGAATGACGGAATTTGCATGCACCGTCTATCACCATCACAATATCTCAAGCAAATATTCGTATAGGCTACGAATCGATGGATAACTCAAAAGAATGGATGGTAGTACACGTAGTGATCAATAATTGGAGGAAGTTTCTACTTAGTTGGTGGCGAGTAAAAAGGTAAGATGCACTGAATAAATCACGAGGGACGTGTAGCGCAAGTCGCCGGTTAAAAGGGCTACCTACAAGAGCTAAGATGTATGTGTTTAGGCCGATATTTTACAATCATAATTCTGAGAGTCATCTGGGAGTTTGCTTCAAGCAATTTTACTTGGACCATATAATCCAAACAAACTCGAGATAGCACAGTGGTTAAGGAGCGGAATTACTAAGCGGGAGGTTTTTCGTTTGAACCCAACCGCAGTAGCTCGACTGCTCCTGCCTAGGCTTGGGCAAGCTCAGCCTGAACAATGGTTATTTGTTGCACAGTTCAAATAGTACACCTAAAACATGATTCAAGAAAAGAAAACCCTACATGTATGGTCACAATCGACACTAAATTACCTCACCAAACTTTTCACATCGTGTTGTTCACTCTACTTAGTGCTGGAAACATAATCGTCCGCCTTTGGGCCTGAACATAGTCCAATCCTGTTCAGTCCAGGTTTTTAAGCACTAACCACGTGCGTGGAAATGCACGGTCTCGAAGTCGGCAAAAAATTGTAATGAGTGAATGATAGTGAGATGATATCAGAAGCAAGACTAGGTAGTAGGTTAAAGGAAACGGGTGTCTGATGATGCATAAAAACACTACCGGTTTCGTGAATTCATCACGTCAGTTGGTGATTGTAGTCCCCAAGCTGGCAAACGGGTTACACAAAGGGAACTAGGGTCTTCGGTTAGGTACACCTCCTTGTAATGACAATTTATCTTGTGAAAAATTACCCATAACTGAGGATACACAGAATTCTTTGTACGGACAGGCCCTTTACCCATCCCAGTAACAAACTTTCGTTATCCGAAAGGAGAGACGAGTATTTCTACCCACTAAAAACGTCGTTCCAAAGAGAGCGAAATGTATTGATGTTTCTTTGCCGCATTGTAGCCAAGCTACGCGGTGCGTTGTCTACATAAAGTGCATCCTAGTGGGATTGACTGGAATTTTCCCACGGAAGTGTACATTATGCTATAGTTACTGACCGCCTTCACCTCAACTTAAGCAGAAACTGCAATCCGAAATCAAAAACCACTTATCAGAAAGGGAGAGTTAAGATGCAACAAACGGTTAAAAAGCGTGCGCATTTGAGTGTAACATGGCAGTTACCACATGGAAACGCAAGCGGTGAATATAAAGAACAAAAAACAAGAACACGAAAACGCACCCACAAACATGCACACACGAACACACACAGGCACCTGTCTTAGTCGGTGTCGCTCAATCACTACGTGTCGCTGAAAATAACGTCGGTACTTTTTCCCATTCGCTTCAATCAGCTCGGAATCATCCTCAACGTTAGTCTTGATTTCTGAATGACAGACAGGTTGACTACCAGAAAATAGACCATCGGTGTCCTTGACAGCCGAAAACGAAGTGATACCAGTCGGCGGACGTTGTTGACCTGATGCTTCAGCATCGCCATTTGTCGACGCCGAGTGTAGCTGACGGAAAAACGCTACGTTCGCTTCTGATAGGAACGGATTGAGCATCTGTTGAATGTAAAGCGTATGGCCATTCGAAAAGGTTAGGGGAAGGAAATCCTGATCGATACCATGCTCGTTGCACGAATACTACTGTACTCTCACGTCAAAGAATCCAGAACAATACTTGGAACCTGTCAGAAGGGGAAACGCATATTCCGTGTGATATAAAAGGCACGTCCGCTTACAGGTGTGAAAACTCAGTGGTGGGAATATCACAACATTATTGATGTTCATGCGGATACAATAGTTGCGCCAGCCCGACGATTGTCCGCAGTTCACTAGCATGGAGATTGCACAGCCAAGTAGCTAACTCGTTCCTCCTCAAACTTATTCAGCATATGTGGCAATCGTTAGTTCTTGAGAAGCAATGGGCACTCCGTCGCATGGAAAGTCGTGGTCAATTCCTTCAGGTTAGAGTTCAATTGTTGACTGACATATTCACAAACATAATCAATAGGTAACGGAAGCTAAAGCATCAACTACGATAACTGTCATAAATGATTCAGTTAACTACCGAAGAAAATTTAACACATTCGTCCGCAATTTGATCATGACTTATCAACTAACAAACATTACTAAGTAACGTTGGGAGATTTTAATTCGTCTATGAATCCGTGACAAAAACACAGGTAACTTTAGCCGAGAATTGGAACCAGCGCAGGAAAAAAACAGTCGAGCTTTCATCTCCTTTGGTGATTGTACCTGACGCCACTACGATGCGTTCAGCTGCTTCACTCTTAATATGCAACCGTGTAGTCGCTGAGGAGTAATCGTGTTTCACCAACCTTTGAACGCAACTTGTCTGCATGGGTCGATGAGAACTACTCCAGTCTCATAGATTGTGGACCCTTCCCGTAGTACCGCTCTTTCGACAAGTTGGGCCAGTGTACAAAAAAAGGCGCCGGTAAACTTCCTCGATATGGAATGACTCATCGCACCGATAAAGCAGTGGACCATGTTGAGAGGTGCACATGTACAACAGCGCTGACCGTATGGAATACTTGGTATTGAATAGCTGTTTATGAAAGCCCACTAGATACCTGGTCGTATCATTGCAAACTACCGAGACATAAAGAAAGTAATGAATAACTAATCATCCGCATTGGTTTCAAGAAAACACCAACATTGTTGTGAGCGCTTGAGAACAAAGCCCGGAACTACAGTTTCGTTCTGATGTCCTGAATGTCACAAACACAAGGCGATATCCGAATCCATAACTGAGCCCAGTAAAGCAATGCTATTCCACCTGCAGTCGAAACAGGTCTGAATCCTTATTGGAATCTACGAGAAAACAGGCTCTACGAGGGCGCCAAATTCCTGTGACTACATGATAAGTAAAATGGTGCTATTCATAAACAGTGACAATACCATACGGTGGGGAGCATGCTAAAGCAACCACATGAAGTTATGACTATACAGTAGGCACCAGAGGACTTAGCAATAGCCCACAACGAATCAGGCGTGTAAGTCAAACAGATAGGTAAATATAAACTACACACCTCTGGTTTCTCTGTTTTGGTATTGGCACTGTTCAGCCGCATGGCGACCGCTGCAATATTCTCTTGCATATGGTGGTCGTCCAAGGGATTAGGAATACCGGGCAAGTGCGTTGGGATTACAGAGGTGACGCTGTTCGTGCAGAAAGGCGCCTCAAAAAGTAGAAAGGAAAAATATGGAAACCCGAGAACAAACTGGACGGACAAAGAAAATAAGGTGCAGTGTAGTGCGAACACAATGGAGAGCGAGTGATCTGGCACAGACGTGAGAGGTTAGTTGAAAGTTACAAGGGCCTCTCGAACTATGTTAGGGACATTGGAAAACATAAAGTTGACCATAAAAACGTTCCACGTATTCAAACTGGTCCGCAAAACCAAAGTGAAATCGAAAAATCGGTCCGTTGTAACGATGTAAATATAAATCTGCCGGGCATACTGCTCATACTCACTTATCGGCAACCTAAAAATTTCAGCCCGTACTCTAGCTTGATATTTCCCCCATGGCGCCAATACGCATTTTGACGCCACAAGTAACGCAAAATTATCTGACAGATCAGTCTGAAGTTATCGCGACGAACCAAAATTAGCATGTTGAACACTGCAGCCGATTAGCTCCAGTCCTATGGAAGATCATACTCTCAAATACATCCAGATAACTTAGCCAAAGTGAAGCCTAGAGATTCCTCAATGCCTTTGAACAACGTTGGTGGAAGCTCCTCTGGCCCAGCAGCTCAACGGAGTTCAAAAGCAGAAAATGCACATTGGTACCCCAGAAACTGAGAGTTGGCCTAGTGATAGAGCATGGCTCCTTTGAATTGGGTCTAATGATATAAAACCGCACAGAAGCAGAGCACCAAATGGATGATGATAATAACCTTCCCAGTAATTTAGATACTGTTTTATTATGCATTAGAATCCGAACAATATACTCGATCCACGCATTAACAGAGAGTTTCCTGATCATGTTTGGCGAATTAGCTGAAACAGCACCAGCGTATTTCCGACTGTACTACCTGCTTCAATGACTTACACTGCATGGTTCCAACAATCCACTGTTATTGGATGTGTCTCGTTCGAACTGACGCCTAACCAAACGTGTGACCGAATCGCGCTCTGAGGTTGGCAGGATGTGGCGTTTCGCACTGAGGATTAAAGTCAAATCTTCCGAGACTCAACGGTCCCTGTGTACGCGATCGGAAACACCATAAACTTACTTTCCACGGTCATGCATAGATGCGATTACCTCATTCCGGTTACGATCGATGTCCTCAGGTGAAGTTGTTATTAAAAATCCCACAGCAGACTTAAGTGGCTTTATCTTCCCTTCTACTACTACATGGGGAGTTGATTTGCTGGATGCATCGGGCAAATTTCATAACAGTGGATATCAGACGAGAGAATGATCTGAACTGCCTTGTATATGCCAGTCTCGTCATCGAGAATTAATGGCTACGGGTCACTCAGCGACGGAGAAGCGCAAAACATCGCAACGACGATCGTTTCTTTTAAACACAGTACCAATGAGAAGCAGAAAACGCTCACCATTCGTATTAGTTCTTGTGCAGAAAGAAAATTAAAAATGTATGTCTGTGATGAACTGAGGCACCCCGAATGTGAGTTGAGGTTTCCAGCAATTGGGCCTGTATCTGAACTTGCTATTGAGGGGGATGCTGGTAGCAGAGGTAAGGTAGATGGTCATTGGTTTGTTCGCTGAGCTGGGCAATCTGACTACAAACGCTTCATCACCAATCAAGGTGATGTCATTATTGCGTTGTTAGGGACCGGAATGGAGCATAGCGGTGTGCTAATGGTTGTGCACGACGAGGTAAAAACCACCGAAAATCATAAGTAACGTGAACCGAAGCTACCTAGCTCATCAATAACCATGACGTTCGCTTTGATGCAACGGCTACAACTTTCGGTGGCGAACAGGAAAATTTCGTGACCGTTGAGCTAGATTGAGAACAGGAGAAAAACTCGATCAATGAGTAACAAATAGTTTGTCGGAAAACACCCCCACAAGGTTCTAATTGTTTTTGGTAACCTGGTAACCTGATGTTGGATTAAACAAAGAATTCCGCGAAGTGAGACTATCCCCAACGAGGGCTCGAAATAATTATTTCATTGTGGTGGTATCTTACTGGGAGAGATTCTTCTGGAATCGGAGGCACTTCCTGTTATTCCATAAGCTGAAGTTTATCCCAAGCTTCCTTGAGAGTAGAATGTATGTGTGTTGGACCTCGCGACTCACTGGCCAAAAGGAATTTGCAGACCGACTTGTTAAACAAGGAGCACAAGTCAATAAGATGGGGTTATGAAAACGAAATTCGGTTCCTTTTTTCTTGATGCCCACAAAGCGACAACGGAGAACAACAGATACCTGTGGTGTGGGGCCCAATGAACTGAGGCTTGGTGCGGGGCTCACCGGTGCTCCAGGCAATGGATGATCCGTAGTAGCTGGCACATCATGCGACACAAACAAGCTTCTGTTCTTCCTCGGGTCCGACCGTGGGTCAGGAGGTCTATCGGGTAGCGCGCTGGACCATCGAGAAGGATTCTGAGACTTCTTGACTGAAATTTTGAGGGGGTCAGCTACAGCGTCTGCTGCGTGATGCGCGGTTTCCATCCCATCGGAAACACCGTCACTGAGAACACAAGAACCAAAGATCTGAACATGACACTGAATTACACCTGTCTGTGTAAATTTATCGAGTAATGGCTGAGCAGTGGATGGCACAGCTTGCAAGGCTGATCAAGAATCTACGCTGCACCGAAGTGCGGTTTTTACCACCCTCACTGCCGACAAAGCCGCCCGAATAGTTATCGGGCGAATTCTTTTGGACAACGTTAACCGGACAGATATAATCGGATTCAGTTTGATTCAGACGCAAGTACATCATTTTTAAGTGCCTGTGAAAAGTTTGTACCGTCCTTTCGAATAATATATTCGGCGTGTCCGTTGAGTTCCCACACAAAGACGTTCGGTGTAATTACTCCGGACCTGTTACAACCATTCCAGTCCTTCAAAACTGACTGAGCGGCCCTCGAGTTAGGCGTGGCGAGCAGTCGCTGAGTCACCGTCCGACCTTTTCAATAAGGTTTCACTGTGAGTTTTTACCTTTGCAATAGAACACGGTTGCGTAGCTAGTTTGGCTAGACTTTACGGTGATGTTGCCTTCATAATTAGAGACAAACTTTGGGTTACGTAGCATGTTTACTCCACTAACGGGCGCGAAGAAACAGCTGGTCTACAGATTTTCGGCAATCCCTGGGTGTCCTGGTTGATCTGACTTTATGGAAATTGCAAACCGAACCGTGTTTGCAACCTTTTACTATAAACAAGTAGTTACTCAATTTCACTTTATTCTCGTTCAGTAGATTTGTGGTAGATTTGGCAGATTTGCGTGCAAAATCCAACGGTCAGATGTTCGAGAACTTTGCGTCACAGTCTTTTTTGGTTTACGATGACTGTCACGTTTTTTTTGTTGGCTTGGGTGACATAGGCATTGAAATATTGCTTCAGATTTTTTGGTACTAACTTTTTCCAGGTCCAAGATTCAATTCAGTTCACTGTTGCTTCCTAAGACTATTATGCTTTTGGATTCTAGGTTCAGTGATCTGCTTAACAAGAGGAAAGCAGAAGTTAGTTACTAACTCCTGGTAGCGAAAGAAAAAGTTGCAATTTCAGCTTCATTTGCAATTTCCCTAAAGTCAGATCAACCAGGACACCCAGGGATTGCAGAAAATCTGTAGACCAGCTGTTTCTTCGCACCCGTTAGTGGATTAAACATGCTGCTGTTGGGGATATCAATATCCCCAAAACTCTGTAGCTTTGTGTGTGCTAACGAACTTCCGGCATTTTTCAAGGTCAAACTATGGATATATATATATATGTATTGTCATTTTTTCCCCTTAATCGCCTGTTAATCGCGTATTGTTCGGATCATTAAAATTCTGTGCAAGGTTTTCGTCTCCTTACTATTCGCCGTACTAGGAGTCGGGATCAAGCAACATAGCTGGGGATAGAATATCGTTACAATCTGCGCATATCATTGTTTGCTCGCTGCGTGATCGAAACCTAACCTAACGACGCAAGATGGAGGCAGAACAACTCAAAGCAATGTTTGAGCAACAACTGCAACTCATAAAAGTACTTACGGAGCGACTATCAACTACATCTTTGGCTCCACCGGCTGCGTCGAGCGTCCCACAGTCGGTTGACGGAATCGCTGGCAGTATCAACGAGTTTTGCTATGAACCCTCGGCTGGCATAACGTTTGATGCCTGGTTTCGTCGCTATGAAGACCTGTTTAGGGTCGACTTTGTAATTCAAGATGATAGTTGGAAGGTTCGCCTCCTGCTCCGCAAACTTGGACCCGCAGAGCATGATTAATACGCTAACTATATTCTGCCAAAGAACCCACGTGATTTTACTTTTGATGAAACGGTCTACAAGCTTTCACAAATATTCAGTGAGCAAACGTCACTTTTCAACATCCGTTATCGATGTCTGAAGCTGGTGAAAAGTGACGCAGACAACTTTCTCACATATTCTGGCATCGTGAACCGGGAATGCGAACGGTTCAAACTCGGATCGTTAACGGAAGATCAGTTGAAGTCGCTGATTTTCATATGCGGTCTACAATCCCCGAAGGATGCAGAAATCCGTACCCGACTCTTCAGCCGCATCGAGCAGGACCCATCAATGACGCTGCAGGCCATCACCTCGGAATGTTAACGATTGCTCAACCTGAAGCATGACACCGCGATGGTCCAACTTGGGGGTCATGGCGGTTCCGAAGTTCATGCAATCCATCAGGCTACGCAACAGCCTGGCGCTGTCAATTCCGGCCCGACCAAAGCGTCCTCGCAGTGTTCTGGTCCAAAGCAAAACAAAGGCCCAAAGAAGACACCACCTTCACAATGTTGGCACTGTGGAGCCTGGCACTTCGTCAGGGTTCTGTCCCTACAAGCAGCACCGGTGCCGCCAATGTAAGTCCGTGGGGCACAAAGATGGGTATTGTCAGACACGAATGCATACGGCCTCTGGTGTTTCAAACCCGTCATCACGAGTCCGTCTCAAACCGAAATCGAACCCTGTTGGTTCCTCTCTCAGTTTGCTGGCTACTTTCCAGATCAACACCCCAGGCCACCGAAAGTATCTCACGGTCACCGTCAATGGCCATCCAGTCCGTCTGCAGTTGGACACCGCGTCGGACATTACCATCATTTCGGAGAAGCTTTGGCGCACGCTCGGGCAACCTCCGATCCGCTTGAACTGCTACCAGTGCCTGCGGTGGAGAGCTAAAACTTTCCGGTGAGCTCCAATGCTGTGTATCTTTTAGGGGAACTACATCCGTGGGGTCGTGTTATGTAACGGCAGCTGAGCTGAACTTATTGGGTCTTGATTGGTTCGATCGCTTGGGGTTAGCCGACATTCCAATCAGTGTCATTTGCAATACAGTTCAGTCTTCCACGGCACATCCAGATCATGCATCCGACTTCATCAAGCGATTTCCAGTTGTTTTCCAATCCGGTCTCGGTCAGTGCACTGCGACACAAGCAGTCCTCCACCTCCTGCCAGGTGCTACGCCAGTCTTCCGTCCAAAGAGACCAGTTCCGTACGCTTCCCTCCCACTGGTAGATGCCGAACTTCAACGGCTAGAACAACAAGGCGTTCTGTCCCCTGTATCCTACTCCGCCTGGGCAGCGCCGATCGTCGTGGTGAAGAAACCCAACGGTGACATCCGCATATGTGCCGATTTCTCAACCGGCCTAAATGCAGCTCTTCAGCAGCACCACTATCCACTGCCAGTGCCCGACGATCTATTCACTGTTCTGAACGGTGGGAAGTTCTTCGCGAAAATCGACCTTGCTGAAGCGTATCTTCAAGTTGAAGTCGCACCAGAATCACGCCCACTGTTGACAATCAACACACACCGCGGGCTGTATCAATACAACCGTCTCCCGTTTGGCGTCAAAACCGCCCCAGCAATTTTCCAGCAGTTGATGGATACCATCCTTTCTGGCATTCCAGGTGTGGTCGCATACCTGGACGACGTGCTGATCGTTGCTGTTTCACCCGAAGAGCTTCTTGATCGGATCAATACCGTATTGCTGCGCATTCAGGACACTGGCCTCCGCCTCCGTGCTGAGAAGTGTCAATTCCTCCTGACAACAGTGAAGCATCTTTGTTTCATCTTCGACGCCTCTGGTTATCATGCTGACCCGGAGAACGTTCGAGCTATACAGCAGATGCCACCTCCTAAGGATGTCCCATCATTGCGTTCCTTTTTGGGGTTAATCAGCTATTATTCGGCATTCTTGCCTTCGCTACACGACATTCGACCCCCACTAAATCAATTGCTTGGAAAGGACGTCCCCTGGCGTTGG
The DNA here is from genome assembly GCA_004794785.1 of Opisthorchis felineus. Classification (NCBI taxonomy): domain Eukaryota; kingdom Metazoa; phylum Platyhelminthes; class Trematoda; order Opisthorchiida; family Opisthorchiidae; genus Opisthorchis; species Opisthorchis felineus. Next base: position 267,372 of record SJOL01006393.1, on the reverse strand, counting down.
TCAGAAGAATGCGAGGAAGCATTCTGCAAGCTAAAGGCGATGCTCAGTTCCGATCTGCTACTGACCCACTACGACCCAAAGCTACCGATCGTTGTGGCAGCTGATGCCTCTACTTTTGGAGTCGGTGCCGTCATTCTGCACGTCTTCCCAGACGGATCGGAGAAGGCCATCATGCACGCGTCGAAATCACTAACGCCAGCAGAACAGCGTTGTGGACAGATAGAGAAAGAAGCTTTGGCCTTGGTGTTCGCCGTCCGGCGTTTCCACAAGTTGTTGTACGGTTGCCGTTTCACCCTACTTACCGATCATAAACCTTTGCTGTCTATTTTCGGTTCAAAGAAAGGTGTTCCCGCACATTCTGCCAACCGCCTTCAAAGATGGGCGCTTATTATGCTGGGCTACGACTTTGATATTCAATATCGTCGCACCACCGACTTCGGTCAGGCCGATGCATTATCTCGCCTGATCAGCAATCAGCCAACTCACGGAGAAGACACAGTTATTGCGCAGGTTGCTTTCAAGGACGCAGCCGGCCTCCAGTTGGTCCAGTCTGTTCGTGCATTACCCGTGACAGTGACAGTGACAAGCCACCATGGCTGATCCGACGCTTCAGAAGGCGATCCAGTTCGTGAATTCTCGATGGCCTCCGAACCTCAAAGATGATTGCCTTCGACAGCTCCTTCATCGCCGAGATGCATTATCGGTCGCAAATGATTGCTTAATGTTTGGAAATCGCGTCGTGATTCCTCAATCTTTACGCCATCGAGTTCTCCGTCAGTTCCATTTTGGGCATCCAGGAATAAACCGCATGAAGTCAGTAGCTCGAAGTTACGCATACTGGTCGCACATGGACCAGCACATCACTGATTTTGTAAAACGCTGCTCCAGATGCCAACAAGCTGCCAAGAACCCGCCACATCAACCACCGGTTCCATGGCCGCGACCTGAGAAGCCTTGGTCTCGGGTCCACATTGATTACGCAGGACCGATACGTGGCACTTCCTATTTGGTTTTGACTGACGCTTTTTCCAAGTGGCCAGAAATCATTCCGGTGTCATCTCCAACCACACCTAGTACGCTGCGTGTGTCATCCAACATTTTCAGTCAGTATGGCTTACCGGAGTCCATCGTATCAGACAATGGTTCGCAGTTCACCTCCGCTGAGTTCCGCGACTTTTGCACTCGACATGCTATAACACACGTTCGTTTACCACCGTACCACCCACAATCGAACGGTCAAGCAGAAAGGTTCGTCGACACATTCAAGAGAACCTTGCTTAAAGCTCGAGGGGAGGAGATATCCGTCGAAGCCCTTCAGAGATTCCTGTTTGTGTACCGAACGACCCCGAATGACGTTTTGGTGAACCACCAGTCACCTGCAGAGGCACTCATGGGCCGTAAGCTGAGAACTGTGCATTCTTCCATGTTGCCAACACAGTCTACTGAGTCAAGGTCCATACCGGTGGCAACTGGAGCTCCATTCAAGGTGGGAACGCCCGTACTTGTCCGTGACCATCACCCGGGACACGATGCGTGGACTACAGGTCGTATCCTGCGCAAACGCGGTAGTGTGATGTACGACGTGTCAGTTGGTCAAGACACCTGGACTAGACATCAAAACCAACTCCGCTTTAACAGCACGCCGGAAACTCCAGGATGCTCGGGTACCGTACCGTTGGATATATTGCTCGATACTTTTGAGCTGAAAGCTGAAGCAGTTTCGAAAGAAGAGAGTGTGACCGGCAGCTAAGCACTTGATCCAGCACTTCTTCCCAGGCGGTGGACAGACCGACGCCGCCGCCAGCCAGAACGTATCCAGGACGACCCACGTCGAGCATGTTACTGACTTTTCACAAGGGGAGGTTCTTACTGAACCTTGTGTTCTAGCTAGTTGGTTGTCAAATTGTAAAACGGTATAAATACAATCAAGGAAATGGGAGACCCACACTGAAAAAATTGATAGTGAGAAAAAGCAGAAATAGTTCACTAGACATAACAATATCCCCAAAACTCTAGCTTTGTGTGTGCTAACGAACTTCCGGCATTTTTCAAGGTCAAACTATGGATATATATATGCATTGTCATTTTTTCCCTTAATAGCCTGTTAATCGCGTGTTGTTCGGATCATTAAAGTTCTGTGCAAGGTTTTCGTCTCCTTACTATTCGCCGTACTAGGAGTCGGGATCAAGCAACATAGCTGGGGATAGAATATCGTTACAGTCCGCGCATATTATTGTTTGCTCGCTGCGTGATCGAAACCTAACAGCTGCACAACCCAAAGTTTGTCTCTAATTATGAAGGCAACATCACCGTAAAGTCTAGCCAAACTAGCTACGCAACCGTGTTCTATTGCAAAGGTAAAAACTCACAGTGAAACCCTATTGAAAAGGTCGGACAGTGACTCAGCGACTGCTCGCCACGCCTAACTCGAGGGCCGCTCAGTAAGTTTTGAAGGACTGGAATTGTTGTAACAAGTACGGAGTAATTAGACCGAACACCTTTAAGCGTACACTCCAGCCATAAGCACACACGTTGAATGTGTTCGAAAGGGTGAATACAACAATGGATGAATAGCCACAGTTAGTGCAGTAAAACGAAGATACAACAGAACAGCTTTTAAATAAAAGTTGAACGGTGACGCCAATTCAGTGAAACTTGTTCTTATCCCAACATACATACTTTTCACATGGTTACCAAGATAGAATTTTTCGCTCGTTATAAATTCCGTTTCCCCTTATTTCTGAAGGCAGTTCGGAACGCCACATCATGGTATTTCTAAATGAACGTCGTATTCGCTTCCAAAACCTTTCACTATGAACAACACACCTGTTTGAACACATCCGGATTACTTGTGGCTTAGATCAGCGATTATCCACAGTTCCTAAATCTGAGAGACCATAGAAGCACTGGTCTTTTGTCGTAAGCATCAAACTACCCACACTTGTGTAGCGGTTACATGTGACAGCAGCAAGAACTGTCAAGCTCAGCATTCTGTGGCTCAGTCAGTCGAATCCGTGAGCAACGTCAAGCAGGCAACTATGGTAACTGACCGGAACCAAGATCAATTAGTTAACCCAGTCATCACAAATAGCTGTATTATCGAGTTATCCGCTTTTTACAATATGCAGGAGTCGTCTTAATGAAATACACCCCAAACAGCCTCACTTCCAAGAGAGTTCATGATATCGTTTAAGGTTGGCTGCTCCCAAGAACAGTACTCTGTTCTGAGAAATTGCTGTAAAAGGACATTCAATCAAAAAGCGTGCATCTGAGCTGCAAAAAACGAGGTGAAAATGGTTTTCATCGTAGTCATCAATATGAGGATTGGTTATCGTACGAATCTAGAAGTTCGTGAGCACCTGACTACAGCACTCACGGCTGAGTGCCGCGAAACAGACAATGTGGTTGTATCGGAAGCACAGACAAGGCAACACTCACCAGCGGCTGCTCACGGAACGCTTCGGAGGCGGTGGGGGTGGTGGCAGCGGGCTTTCTGGGACAGAGTCGTTGGGTGATGCAGAAAAGGGTGTTGAGTCCTGAATCGGAGGAAGAATGGCACTAGCCAACGATGCCAAGTAAGCCGATAGCCCTGGATCGTTGACCATATGGGAACGACGCCGAGTGGAAGAGCTCCGGGCAACTGGAGGTTCGGGCTCAGTGTCATGTGGATGAGGTGGTTTTTGTGGAGGGGCGTGTGATTGATCACTTTCGCTCAGAGCGTCCACTTGTGACCAGAGTCTAGCTAGTAGAGCACGGTCGCTGTCCGTTAGGATATCGCAAGAGGCACCTTTGTCATCAATTTTGACCAAAGGAACAGTGCTGGTTGGTTGATTACTGTCCGCTTCCCTGAAAGTCGTAGAAAAAAGTAGGCTAAAAGTAGCCAACCTGTTTGGTTGAAAGAAACGGACTCTCACATTGCTCCACGGATTCAAAGATTCCTGAAGTTCTAACCTAACGCCGAAAGGTGAAACTTACTGTAAGCTTACTGTAGGCTTACTGTAAGTGCAGTATGATGGTGTTAGAAGACAAAATTATCTGCTGGCGTACCGACATCCAGCATCACTTGAGAACGTACAAGTCACTGAAACCTAATTCGCCAAACTCAGGGTTAGTCGCAAGAAGACGATTCGAAGGTTCACACAAGTAATCGTTTGTCCCGCTACTAGTGCACCAATATCCAGAAAAGAATACCATCAGGACCGGAGAACCCAATTTACATCCAAGAAGCCTTTTGCTCTTTACAGACATCCAGATCCTATCGCTTTACATAGCTCGTAATATTTGGGTTCTGTTCATAACATGTGTAAGACATTGTTTCTTAGCAGACTTCTGGATTGCATCGAACGGTTATCGGATTCATTATGTACTGAAAAGTAAAATGTTATCCAATGAGTCATTCCTGCCATCAAACAAAAGTATAGTGTAGCACCAATTATGCTAGAAAACGAACAAATATGGTGTTTGGAACAAGTTTCGGCCCACTGTTTATTAAATTCCCAATAAAATTTTACAAAATGCATGAAAATTCGACTTGGCCTTGTAAGGAACTGATGTTTAAATGTCAACTGCGCATCACAGACGAAAACACAACAGTGTATCTGGCGAAGTCGGATTACGGTTTTAAGCCTATCCTCTACACAGAAACACCTAACTGTTACTCTGAGACTACCTTCGTTTCCCTTTAGTTCCATTAAATGCAATCGACCTAAGATTCACCATAATCATGCCATTTTAGACATCTTGTGATGAAGGTGCACACAAAATAAACTCGTGCTAGTACGATTTCTGGGTAACATAGCTCACAAAATGGGTAATGCAAATGCACGAAAATTGCTACCGTCCTGCGTGAAAACAGCTGCTCGGATATGTTCATTAAAAACCACGTTTGTAACTGCAGCCCAAACGTCTCTTTTGTACACGCGCTACCTTATGATGAGCCTGTTTTAAACGCCTTAAGGATTGATTGACTCATGCCTGCGAGTGCTCCGTAGACCAAATCAGTCGATCGACAAAGGGCAAAACATGGTCGCTGGCTTGTTCGCTGAGCTGGGCAATTTGATTGCAAATGTTTCATCACCAATCGAGGTGACGTCATCAGTGCGTTATTGAGGAGCGTAGTGGTGCGTAGCGATCGCTACCTGAGCTACCAAGGTTTTCCTCTATAGAAAAGGGCAAAACAAACAGCCATAAGTATTCAAGCTATTGTCCACTAGGAAACCTCTCTACTACAGAATAACGGCTGTCGTGAAAATCATTTGTCTATACAACTGTTTCACAGCCCGCCAAGACTCATTCAAAACATATCGCTTTGATTCAAGAGGAGTATACAACCATTGCATCTGTTTTCAAACACAATCGGTGCGCAAACGTTACGCTTCCGACAGATTCACTAAGTCACTTTTACAACTGCAAAATACTGAAAGACGATCAGTTGGGCGGCACTATGAAAGCTCCGGAATACAACCTTCACTTCATGTGATTGAATAAGGGATCCATTTACAGAAGGACCGAAAGCCTAGGGGCTCATCAGCTTGTCGCGACCATGTGTGTATGATGCAGTAGTCCCATTCGCCTCTCAACTACTGTGTAATTCATGTGGTATGTATGAGCTGTTTGGGGCCAAGGTGACAACAAGGTCTGTACGTGTTTTCCTAAATAAGCAGTGTGGATTTGAACAAACATATATATGTGACCAACTATGATCAGAAACAGTTATTTCTATCTCTTTTAATAGGTACGGTGGCAATCAAGACATCACTTTTGTAGTCTTACGTTGCATCAACCATTGCTGAAGAGACTACCGGCTACATGCCTGAATACATCAACCGGCAGAACACTGATACAGGTAGATCACGTGATGATCTACATGAACTGCAGCTGTGTTATACATTCAACATGCTGTTCCCGTTAAGTGAGAAGCGGTACACACAGGAAGCAGTGGCTATGGAAGCGCCCTTAGGATTACCCGAAGAAAGCACCAACTACAGTCAACAATAATCACTGATGTGACTGCCACACAGGTGACATATCACTAAGAAGGGTAACCTGAAAATCGATACAACACCGAATGCATCAACCACAATTCAGTTTACGACAGAAAAAGAAAATGGCGGTATTTTGATCTTCTCAGATGTGATGCTCAAGGGATACGCTGATGATTCAGTCCAACTTTATATATGCTTCTGGGTGACGTGGATCGGAGCACAACATACTATTTTCCATAGCTTTGTGCTTATTAACATGAAACATAACACAGACCATGTGCTGCTAACAGAAAGAAAAGAATTAGTTCTCAAGAGATGACTGAAATGGATTGAGTTATCTGAGTCCACTGGACAGTAGCTACTAGCCGAGTGTGAAATGTCACGCGGGAGAACGTCAACACAAAGCATCCTTACCGACTGCCGACAAGAAGCTGCGTTTGCTAAGACTATTCCATTTACTGGCTATTAGTCGGAAGATTTTCTATCCAGAAAGCTGATCCGCCAGGTGACGCAGCCTTACAATGCGGAAACATTCATGGATAAGCTGCCTATGCTGACCGACCCAATGATTGTGTATTCTTCTGCTTCCGTGGACTGGAGTTTCTGGGTCAAACGCAAAGACAGCTATCCAAACGTGTCCGACAGTAATGTCCCCTACCATCAGCTACAAAGCCCTGGGTGTACGAACTTCAGTTCCATACTGGCCCACTTGTTGGACATTGGACGTCAAGTTGATCGTAGAGGAGCTATCAGTCACGAATCCAATACCACCGTACCTATTCAAAGGACAGAAGCAACGCTTACTGGGGGCTTCACACACCCACAGTGAGTATTCAGAAAAGTGTAGACGTTGTTGTTACCTTGGGCCCAAGCAGTTCATACACACTACTTTAATAACGCATTGGTTGACAGGCGAACGGGACCACTGCATCGGACAAACATGATTAGGACAAGCTGATAAACCTCTAAGCTTTCGGACCATCTGTAAATGGTTCCTGTATTCCATTCTTTTGCGTGGTTGTATGCCGGAATTTTATATTGCCGCCCAACCACTCGTCTTTCAATATTTTACAGTTGAAACAGCCACCTGATGAGCCTGTCAGAAACGTTCGCTCGTCCCTCGCCGTCACGAAGAGACTGGACCTTACCGTGGTGTGGCGGTTTGCGCACCTCAGCGACCCAGTGAGCTATACTGGCGGGTGTCCCGTGACACTCGCAGAGTCTCTCATACCAGGTTGGTCAATGGGTAGAGGTCGGACGAACACAGTCTCCTGGCCCTCCAGGTTGGGGGTTGGAACATGTGTGGCGACGT
>SJOL01006393.1:238296-256639 GCA_004794785.1 Opisthorchis felineus | reverse complement strand
CCTGTGCTTGGCTGGAGACGTTGCAAGAAATGGCGGCTAATCGATGTTAGTGGCGTTCGTGCTGTCAGTTTCTTTCCAGATTGTCTGATTGAGCGCTTGGAGGTGTAGGCACCTCAGAACGCTTGACATAGGAGGGCACTAGGTCCCCTCGCTCACCCACGTCACGTCCGTCACGTCTTGTAAAACGTAAATGATCAAGTATCTGGCGAGTGGTTTCTCCTATCGCGTTTAACCGCTGAATTAAGTCAAAACGTGAGCGTCTTCGTGATTCTTTCATAGAATGAAGCCCTGCTAATTTCAAGCTTGACAAGCTTCAGTGGGTACTGTTTTGGGGTGTTAACAGTTTCAACAGGTTCCGATATTATATATATACATATATATATATATATGTGAATTCAAATACACAATGTGCGGAGCGGGTGCTTTCGACATCCAAAACATCAGCGAATGATGGAAGTCTCAATAAATTATTACCAATTTTTTCGCGTTTTTGGCTGATGCAGCCCAACATAGGCACCATGAGCGAGCTGAACTGAAGGTTCGACTGGTAAAATTGATAAATTAATCCGGCTAGGACATGAAAACCTAACAGTAAAGACCGAAGTTCAACTCACGAGACTACCGACAAAAGCCATTCACCATCAAGAAAACAATTCATCACACGGTATCAACTCACGAAAAACTGAGTTTTTTGACAGTTCGAATGCAACTAAGCAATGAGCGTATGGCAGACAGTAAATGTTGATATCTGATCACCAGTAGACATCAGTCCGTAAACATCAGCTGGCACACACCTCAAACAACCTTACAGTCGGTTGTGCTGATCCTGACTTACTTCGGAAAATGACCGTGCGACAAAGCTTCCCATTGCGTGGGATCAACAGCTGAAGTGAATCCGGACACTTGAAGTAAATCGAAAACTGCCTGAGAACAGAAGAGTTGGGATAAAATTGAGCTGAAATAAACCAGAGTGAGTTCAAAAAGAAGCAGAAGTCAATGAGCTGGGGCAGAATGAAGCTCCTCTGGTAAAGGTGACGGTTGACAAATATGAACCGATTAAAAGAGGTAATCGGGATGTACTCGGGGGTGGGAGTTGGAGATGAAAAACAGAATAGGATAAGTGAACCTCACGTATTCCTAGATGTTGGCTTATTGGTTTTTTGGAGGACGTCCGTCTTTTTCTAGTACGATGAACCTCTTAAGAGAAAATGTCACAAATAAGCTAAAGGATAAATTATACAAACAGTGCTCACTGTGGATCCCTTCGCCACTCAAATTGCCCGAAAGCGTTCGGATCAAACAGCAGATAAGCTGTCTATTCAATTAGGTGGGCGAACACGGCAACAACTTCACAAATGGACGCAGGTTTTACGTGGCAGCGACAACTGAATGAACAAGGCACCAATATCTCGTTTGCTTTCCAAAGGCTGAATCTGAAAAACCTAACTGAATTGAGTCTGACGTCACCCTCTGGCTCACCAGCGGCACGTGCCCCATCTTTGAAGTTTACTTTGCTAAAGCATTCTGTAAACACGAGGAAGGTGCGTATGTTGCCACAGCATCCACAGTCAGCCGACCAGGGGGAGGGGCTTGCTTAAGGTATCAATCGGTGTACTTTTAGTGCCGTTGTGCATTGAGTTAAAAGTATATTCAGGTAGTCATTCAACAGAGCAGTCAAGCCCTTTATGAAGAACAGAAGATGAAGGGTTTGGTGGCTCCGATAAACCGTTTCAGAGTCGGTAATATCAAGGGATACAATCCCATTACAATGAAAGGCACATTAATTAGAAGTTGCATAATCTAAACGCAATAACAGTCAATGCTGGCACCCAACTCGCTTCAACGATCAGTGCTACAACTTCAGACACTAAAATTGCGGTTGATAAAACGGAGTGACAGGAAGAAAGATCAAGAAAGACGTGTCAGGTTTTTCGTAGTGAAGAAAGCGAAACACCCCTTAGAGAGGGTCTCTGCAGGCAAAAACAACTTGGTCTGTCCCGTTAGTGCTCTCTCCAAGGGAGAAGGCTTGTACCCATTTGTGCAGCAGAGTACTATCGAGGGATAAATGTATCTTTCTGCTCTTACTGCAATCGCAAATCAATCAACTGAGAATACGGAATGTTACAGCATACGAACTCAATACTTTTCGGTCCGATAACCAGATTCTTAACACGTGAACCACCGCACATAGATGATGCTCATAAAAGAAACAAAGAAAACGTCCCAAAAAGTTTACAGTCAGTATCTGAGACGTACGTTGCACAGTGCGATGCAGCATGGGTGACCTTGTTGGAGTCAATCAATAAAACTCTGCCGACAGCAGCTGCGGCCCCACTAGTTGTGTGAGGCATACATGTTGGTTGTAAAACAAACACTTTGGCAAGAATAGCTCACGGTCGATAATATATTATACGCAACTGATTCCCTGGATAGATGGATATTCTTTGGATAAGGGGGAACAACAGAGTTTTGCATGTACTTACATGCAACATACAAACTGGAACTGACGTCATTGTTCAACGATATAAAGATTAGTCAAAGAAAAGTATCCTCTTTCAGATACGTATAAACGATTAGGGACATGACCGTTATCGCTGAGCAGCTCAGGGGAAAATTTGTTGTGACCAGAAGCTCGGTGACGCCTGAGTCGGGATATTCACTGATATACCTCCGACACAAAAGATCACACATGCAATGCCCATATTTATGCTACGCCGTAGCAATCTGGGTAGAAAGCAGCAGGCAAGCAAGTGAACTGCAGCAAAATGTATTTTGCCTAAGGATTGAGTAACTTTTCACCTTAAACATGGGTTAGCTACCCTGGTTCTACGCGGGTTATACAACAGCCGATTTCTGAGAGTCAAATGCAAGAACAGACCTACCCTGCGTGGGATTTCATCCACCGCGTGTCACAAATTTACCAATGGTCAATGATCAGTGGTCATACTAAGCACGTAAACGTGGCTCAGTATAGTTAAAGACCACGCTGATGAGCGGGGTTTTCACCAGATTGTCAGTGTAGAAAGATGGACCAATCTACGCGACGGTTTTAGGTTGCCGTCTTACACTTCAAATGTCCGAATTTCGAATCCCGGTACGGTCAACTATATGCACTACTGATGAGCCCCAACAGGAGCCAAACCCAAATTCAGTGCCTTGCCCCGCAGCGTCGAAACGGAAGAACTGTGCAAACCGGAGTGATGCAGCTGCGAATTCAGCAAATCCTGCAACTGCTCACAACAAAATATGTAAGCTGCAGCTGATCGTTTCAGTGTTTGGTGCAAGTTGCAGGAATTTTGAGGAAACAGAAATCGCAATACAATGAAAACCTTTGGATTAAATGGCAGGCTGGGAATGAATACTTTGAAAAGTACAAGTTCTTCACAAACATGGCGTTGCAGCCTGTTCGCGCGCCCTTGAATTCCACTGACGAACATAGCGTGGATTACTTTTTTCGCAGAATGTCACTAAAGGTTGATTTTTCTATAAAAGTAAAGGCATAGAAGTTTACTGCAGTTTACTGCCTAATCCCGCAGCGTGATGAATAATAATGTCACTTTAGGACCGGTCATCAATTGGGTTCTAAGGCAAGCGTGGAAGACCAAGGTATCGGCAACTTGCGCTGGGTTCAGTCAGTTTCAAACACCAGCCATGCAGTTTCATCGGCAGAATTGTATCCTGTGTTTATTGTTCCTTGTGCGAGGAACACTTCGAACAGAATCACATATAAAGAATAACATAAACTTGTACTAGATAATTTACTATATACTGAATATAAATATCATATAACAAAAAAATTAAATGCTTGTGTTAAGTCTCACTCCGTTGTCGTATGAAACTAGCCAATAAGCCTATCCTCCCGAATAAGGGTCCCCAAAAGGGGCCACTTTGACCAGGTCCCACGGGCGGCAACCATCCCGATAGAACCAGAGTATTTGTCAAGCACGACCTGAGTGGGCGAAAAGAACTAGTTAAAACGGGGCATGTTTGAGACTGCAGACGCTCAATCGATATTGGAATCCGGATGACATTAAACAGAACTTTATAATGACTTTATCGCCTTTTTCGGAAAAGGGAGTACTACCAACAGCGCAGCGCTTAATTGGTATTAGGAGAGCGCGAGATACAGACGTCTTCCTCATTTAGTGTTCGTTGCTGAATGAACCCACCTGAGGTACTGCAGCTCGATTTCGACCGCAATCATCTGAGGCTAATTTGCTCATTGAATTAGGTCTCCGCAAACGTCACGTACCGCACAAATTCGCCGGAGGGTCTTGTTTACTGACAAAAAGACTGTTTCGTGACTACTGACCTTGAAGATGCGCGGCTCAAGATTTTGTCGGATGGACAATTTTATCGAATAACGTGAATCCTGATGACCATTCTACAAATCCATGGAACAAAATCCTCAAATGGCCAGGCGGAATAACAGACAATATATGGATGAGGTCAACCGGCTGTTCGCACTGCTCAACTACCGTGGGTTCCAACTCACTGGTGTTTCAGTCTGACATATGCAATGTTTGGAAGCAATGTAGATGCGCTGAGCTATCCCCAGTAGTATCTGAAGCCATCACACACCATCAACAGACGAAAACCATTTATCCGTGCGGTGCTTATTAGTAGGAACGAAAGCAAGCAATCCCGAAAGTACCAAGCAAATATCCAGCTCCAAAGGCGAACACACGCGAAGAACGAAGATTCAGAAGAGTACTTGCTTTGGACATGATAAATCAGAAACCAATGGAGAAGCAACATCCTGACAACTTTGACTGAACCAACGAAAACAAGGGCAACCAAGTCCTAGGTGGGCCGAACACGTCCACACGGGCATCAGCGCTACACCTGCATGTACGGTGCACGAAGCACACGATGCAGACTTAACATAGTGAGAATAGTGTAAAGTCAAGATGCGCGCGCACCAGAAGAGATCAGAAACATCCAACCCTTAACCGATCACTGTAAACACAGACCAGATAGCATCAATTTCTTGCCAAAAATTCGTGAGTCGAACGAACGTGCAAATCGTGATAGATGCTTCATGTTTGAAAACATTACAAATTGGCAGAATCAGGACTGTTGTCACAATAAACTAGTGGCAATAAGTATGGTTTCAAATCCCGTGGAGGACAGAGACAACCCTGTATCTATCGCGCGACCATACACAATTGGTTTTAAACCACATAAAGAGGGACGGAGGTATCTGAAGATGGTGCTGGTGTAACTAACGGTACCCAAACATCTACTTTCCAGAGGAAGAACGTTGAGATTCGGACAGAACGGTGAGTTAAGAAGACGGAATCTGCGTGAAGGAGAACTTCAAGCAGCTGAAGGAATGGACAGAGAATGGATAGCGAAGTCTGATCAGTGCATATTTTTTTGTACTTCGAAAGTGAATGCTGGTAAGGTAAGCACTGACTGAACAGCCACACGTAGAGTAACCGAGCGACGCGAAGACGGAGAAAGGACGCTGGCTACACTCAACGTCAGAAGTATACCTGGAAAGACGGACGAACTTCGGTTGCGGATGGCTCAGCATCGTTATCAGAAGATACATCGAATGCAGATTACGGAGCAGTCTTGTTTATATCAGCCAGGACTACCTTCAGTCAGCGTACTAAGACAACAAGAATGACAACAAACGATACTATGTGCCATCGGTGTACCGGGTCGTCCTTGTTACATGATATGGCCCATTCAATGCGCACCCTATGTGAATGAGCAAACTGAAACAATAAGTTGAATGCAGCCAAGTGTTAACTACAAGGGCCCTGAAATTTCCCAACACCCGTTGGTTCACCTACAGTTGGCAGGGTTCTGTAACATCGCAAGAAACGACCATTTTTGAGCGACTGCTGCATGGGCCACCGAGAACCAAAGTCTTCCGGTGCCAGACCCGGCTTTCACAAAATATCTTCACAACCAGTGGCAGTCTTAGCAGTAGGGGACTTTGTGATCATAATACGGCGACCAACAGGACATGTCGTAGGACGCGAAGCACACCAAGCGGTCCGTAGCTGGCTTTCTGGAAGACAGACTGGCAGGTAGTGAAAGGTGCTAAACACCTAGGCTGCAGCTCCGAAGAGCTTGAACTCGCTCTGAAAACACCGGAAACCCACATGTCCATGATAGGTTAAAACTACTAGGAAATGTAGAAGCAAATACCTACGGTAACCAAACGAAACTACTAGGATGCGTTGGTATGAGCCACAAAAAGCGCACCCAAAAGTACGATCCTAAATAAATCGGCAAAGGAGACACAAGAGGTAGTTTCCAGGATTCGTTGAACCCGCCGGCTCCATAGACACAGACGACCAAGCACGCACCTTCGAGGAAATCACATGGTGCTACCGTCGATGGAAGGCATGACGACCCCAAAAACGCATAAATGGCTGCAGGAGGATCTCTTTAGGACGTACAGAACTCCAGGACCACCACCATCACCACGTCAACCAGACCAGGATAGCTGAGTCTGCTGGCGTTTAAGGAGCTGGTGTTCATTTTGACACTACCACTGACTTACCTTTGCGCCGAGCACTTGCAACTCAGGGACGTCCCAGGGATTGGGACACGATAGTAGTAGGCCACTCCAGCGAAGTAGAAACTACATTATACTGAATGACCGCAGGCCCGTATGTATGACATCACTGATCTTTATAGCATTGGAAAGGATAGTTTTAAAAACTTTCGACACCCATGACTCCTTTGTGGAACATTCGACCAGGCTCACAATGGACTGTTAGTGGACGGTCTAGCATCACAAACTTGCTATGGTGCGCAAAGCTTGCTGTGATACCAGGGACTACCGTCAAACAAGTCATATAGTGCATGTGGACCTCGGCAAAGCATTCAAACGTATGGACTATGCTATGTTATTACAAGAGCTTCGAAAAGCAAGGAGGACCACTCTATGAGTAAAGGAAAGCACTCGTCAGCTGAGGATACTAAAATAAGAGAATTAGGAACGTCCACTAGCAAACAGAGCGGATTACCATGCGAGTCCGGCAAGCGGCTGTCATCCGCTCACTACTGTCCGTAACCTATTTCGGTTCGCTGCCACGTTAGCATAGCCGCTCATGCTCGAACTATGGAAGATGGTGATGAGTCCGAAGGATGAACAAAAGTTAACACCCGACAGGACAGGCTAGCGCAGCAGTGTGGTAGAAATAAACGACCGACCAAGACCAAAAAAGGCAAGCATATGCCGATCGGTCCGGCGAACAAGACTGACACATAGCATAGGAGGTGGGCTCATTCCACTAGTGTAGATTGCATGCTGTCTTGAAAAACTTGCATAAAGCAATCTGCAAGAACCATGCACACAAGACACTGGCATAAGCTAAAAGGCTCAAGGTCCTCCGCATGCCAAGAGGAACTTTCCAAACATTGAGCCAACGCTATTGTGAGCGTCAAAACCACTCTCATTCAAATAGTGGTAGATTACCGTTAGCCGAAATATTACTGACGTGTCAAAGGCAAACGGTAGGATTAGGAACAAGTACATGGCCAGGAGGGACGATCGTCACGGGGGGGGGACAGGGCGAGGATGCTCAAATCTGAATCTTCTCATGATTGAACACATACGCCACGGTAATGATTCGATTTTAGACTTCAAAGTGGTTAAATAAAGGCGGTACCGAGATATCCTGTACTGGTTCCCACCAGCAGCAACTAGAAACTGTGACTGCTGGGGAGGTGTCGAAAAGGGCAACTAGGAGTAGGTAGACTTGTAAAAATTTAAATAATAAATGGTTCAGCTGTAACGCCCTTTCGGTGCTTAGCTGCCATGCCACCCAAAGGAAGCACGAGGGCTGGGATACTACCAAGTTGCCCAAGCCTAGACAGTGGAAGTCAAGAGGCAGAGGTCGGGTTCGAACCACGGACCTTCCGGTCAGTAAATTCGCGCTCTAACCACAAGGGACGGAACTCGCTGTCCCTTAAGTGCAAGAATCACTTTGTTGACAAGTTCGTCTGGCCAGTTAACGATTAATGTCGAGATAATACTGGCTCTATTTGGAAACTTGAGTTACCAAGTAAATTCATGGTAAGCACTATTTGTATAATTCATTCCCGGCCAATCACCTCTAGCGGAGTATGATTCCTAAGGGCGATTCAATACTGGAAAAATTTGTACCGAAGGAAGTCATCTCCTCATGTGGGGGTTCCTCTGTGGAGAATATTTGCACCGCCTTGTGTCCCTAAACATATTTTCTATGGTGACCTCATTGGAACCACGAATCACACTGACTGCCGATAAATCATAATAAAATATTGGTAGCCTTCTCAGCAAAGGTTGAAATGAACCATCATTGGAAGGTCGGTTATATGCCAAAGCTTAAGATGGTCGCAACACTGTTAAACCGTAGAACATATTTAGTGTAAGATTAGACTGAGCTTCAGAAACTAGACAAACCATACTAAAACACTGACGTACAAGGGCTGAGAACTGCAATGTATTGAACAATGCCTGTCCACGGTAACGTGTCTTGCCGTCAATGAGGTTAGATCCAAGTGGTACTTGCGCCAAGTTGTCCACAGAAGAGACTGAGTGGATCCAGTCAAGGAAACCCACGTAGGCGTCGTGAAAATCAGATAGCTTTTCCATTGCAGGTCGGCTGAAACCAAAGTGGAACACACGTTTACTAGTATCGTAATTAACGCCGGGAAGCCCAAAACACAAACACTGAAGCTACACGAAAAGGACCATGAGTAGACTTGGGATGGAGCGACTTACTAGTTCGCGGAAACCGATGCACCCCCTGCGGTGAGGAGAAACGGTTGGATACAAGCTGCACCAGAGGCTACGTGACGACGAACCAGGATGAGGGATTCGGTCACCTGATTAACCCACTTGGTGTGGTTGGAAAGCGTAACGGTGACGACCAGCTGTGAGGCCAAGGCCGACAGATCAGTGACCAAATTAGCCTGTACTTTGGGGATATCGATGGAAGGCTGTTTGAGTACCAAAGGAAATGGAAAGTACGGGGTTAATCTCTTTGCTATTTTACTTAGAAGAGAAAGAGCATATGAAAATCAAATGCATAGATTGGAGCAATGTACATTCAGAAAAATGGATGCGGAAGGGTCAGTCCATCAAGGAGACAGTACAGAACGGTTTTCATAGGAACCCAACAAAAAGGATACTACCGTCCACCTAGCGAACACTTTGTTGTGGCCACCACAGTAGTCTACTCAAAGAACGGCCATCAAGGGGAATGGGCCGTTTCGGCATCTGAGGGTTGGACTCACATCAGGCGTTGAGTATTTCATCCAACACCAGTGTACCCAAACATGGAAGATAAAAAATTGTTGTAACTTGCAGAAATGTTTGTCCAACAAACAAACCCGTATTCTTTAAATGAACTGGTTACCTAAAATCAACCCAGTGCAACCCACACTGAATCTCCCCGACCTCCAAATGAAATTATGGATGTTGCTTCAAAGTGAACTACTCAGTTATTCAATGAGCTGAGACGCTTTCGTCCACGGTTTTGTAGACTTTACTTGTTCAGTATACATCTCCGGAACAACTCTTCAGACTCTTCATTCAACTCGAAATTTATTTTACTACAATCGATGTCTTAATCCGGAATTAGCATGTGCCGGTGACTGAAGCCGGCGATATCCTTCATAGTTACCTTAAAATCCTTCTGAAAACAGCCGAAACTTAAGAGTATGGCTCTGTCGCAGGTTTAAATAGTCCCAAGACCACAATTACGACACCATATGAAATACCTGTTTCACGCAGCATCCAAGGAACAACACCCCACTTAGACTTTCATCATCTAGTCACAAACTTGAGGTGCATCGAAAATTTATCTAGACCTAACTTGAATCCTTTATCCAGCAAAGGTCTACACTTCACACACCAAAACTGATACGCGAAAAACGAACAAACCACCGGAAGACCCTATCACAAGGAACTGGTAGTGGGAGGGAGGACGTTAAGCTTGACGCTGTCTATCAAAATATACCGCCAAATTCAATTATCGCCACGCAGAGACAACATCTTTGCGGTTTGTAATATGAGAAGACTGTTCAGTTGGGTTAACCAGGTTTCGAACAGCTTCATAACTCAAGTCTTATGGGTGTTTTGTAGTTTTTACAGGTGTTTTCAGAATACTGCGTTACTTAAGAATTGAAATCACCCCTCCATGAACTCGCGAATTCCTTAGAGAGGTTTGGGACGGCCTATTGAGAGGGTCTCATCAGAATCCAGGGGGAGATTCCTTCTTAGGAGTGACATTTCTTCTAGTCCCAATTGAAAGAAATTCGGCACTATTTTCAGGACTTTTTAGAATTAGTTGCTGCTAAGTTTGGAGGACACTGAGATAAAGACGAGGTAACAATAAAGTTAACGATCGAATTTCGATCCCGAACGAAAAAGACAACGTGCTCATCCACGAACGATATGAACTGGCATTTTGGAAGCGATATAAGCACACCGAACTACTGACGCAAAAGAAAGCAAACTGAACCATAGGGAAGTCGCAGAAGGATCAGTCGTGTCTAACTAAAAGTTAGCATTTTGGAGGGTACAACGGGGAACACTTAATTATGATGAAATAAGATTACTGCATCGATGCGTGGGTAACTGAAGATATGATGCGAAAGGTCCAGCCATAACGAAGTCCAAAACGTAAACATAGACCTGCGTCTAAAAAAATGGAGGACTTCCTATGCTTGGTTGACGTCAAATAACGGGCTAGTCTTTGGGGATGGAAGGGCACTGTTTATTCTCGACTATCGTAGTGTGCACGATTATTGACACCTCAGCGACAAAACTGTCCTTCCGCCCTACACATAAGACGGCAGAGCTGCAGCTACTGAGGGGCAAGTAATTAATAATTTGGTGATAAAATACAGGAATAAAGTCTGACGACCACCTGGACAATACATGGAGCCCAAGAGAACTCAGTGGCTACGGCTAGAGCCCGGAAGGTCCGTGGTTCGAACCCAACCTCGGCATCTTGACTAGTCCAGTCTAGGTTTGGGCAATCAGGTAACATAGCAGCTAGCCGTCGAAAGGGTGTTGAACAGTTACTATTATTATTATCACCAAATAGTATTATTTCTTATTATCACCATTATCATTTATTACCATCAGCTACTATTATTATTCGTCATTGTTATTTATTGTCATTATTATTAGGATGCTAGATGGACATTACACCCTGAGTCCGAAAAGAAAAGTGGTCATTTCAAATGCCACATCCTCTACTAAACATTGTACACGAGGTTATTTGAGTGGTATGAGGCCACAACTACTGGAGCGTTTCCTCAGTTGTGGAATAGGGAATAGCGAGTTCAGCAGGGCATAGCAAGAGTGGTTATCTGTTTCATGCGTCCGGTTCAGATATCGTACTCTCACTGTGAGAGGTTGAAGACTTAAATAGGCACTCCGAATTGTAGACAATAAACAGGTTGCGGTAGCACCTCATATAGAAAGTGGGGAATGTGATATCGTTGATCCACAGGTTAGTATGTATGTTTGAACAAAATTTGATGCAACTCTGTGTGATACTCCTGTCTTGCATTTTATGCGGGAGATATAGCAGCTCGCTCAGTTCAGTTCGGGTTCAGTTTCTCAGCTCGCAAACCGTGTACCGAAGTGGACCTTCTTGTATGAATACTTTTCATATGCGTGCAACTCATTCACACAAGGGTTCGTTCTCAGAATACCCTGATCACGGGTGCCATGCGAATTCCGACTATAGTTGTTGCGGCAACTGTTCCGAAACTACAATTTTCAGTGAGTGAAGTTAATAAAGCTATAAAAATCCGAACAAAAATATTGGAGCCAGATGACGTGATATGCAGCAAAATACTGCATAAATGTATGCAGTATTCACTCTTTTTGAAAAACTGAAAATTAAATAAAAACCGGTTTCTGCTAGCGAATGAGTAGAACAATATACTTATCTGGCCAAGAATTTACCCACCAAAACTAATCACCATGCTGGAAAGTGTTATACTATGATGCTAAATATAACGTGTGAACCAGCAGAAAAGTGTGGCATATCTTGAAAAGAACAGGTCCAGTCCGTGCAAACGTTGCGAGAATATAAAACGAAACGAGAACATACGAGAGGAGCATTCTTCTTCCGACGAAAAATCTGACGTGGCCAAAAGCCTTTTTTATCTTTCCCATGGATCACACCCTGTTTGTGCGGGTCTGTTACTATCTCTTTCAGAGTGACATCGACCGAAGGGATTACTCCCTTAGTACCGTCCTGGTCTTTCTTTGGCATTGGATACCACCAACTTCCACACCTGACACCTGGAAAGTGACAAGTAGACAACTTAGTACGACAGCAACGACAGGATAAACTGTTCAGACTAATGACTTTTTCATCATCATCAGAGACAGCAACACCAGTAAGAGAACACTGGTGGCTAACCGCCGTACGATTCAATTCAGCATATTCATACAACGAAAAAAAACACAATCGAAGAAGAGGTGAATTCATCATCATCATCATCATCGACAACATGACATCAGTGTTCAACACTGACGCTTCGCTGCCGTACGACCACGATTTATTTGAAGGCCTCGTTGTGAAGAAAAGAATAAAAGTTCATAGGGATGGGACACAGTGCTGGCTTTCTACATTCACTCCGAGGTGCCTACACCTCCAGACACCCACTCAGGCAATCTGGATAGAAACTGACAACAAGAAAGCCATTGACATCGATTAGCAGTCATATCTTGCGGCGTCTCTAACCAGGCGCAGTGAGGATCATGCGGTCCCCATCCTGGAAGGCGAGTAGCACCGAAAGCACCCAAACGTTTCGTATTCTATTACATACCACATCGACAGGTCAGTGGTTGGCCACCTCTCTGCCTCCATCACTCTGAATTGGGCACAGAAAACTGCAGTCTCGTCGGCAAACGGGAGTTCGGCATACGCAGCACATGGTCTAACCAACGCAGCCTCTGGCGCTGGGCACATTACTCGGTGGAAGTCCCTGTTGCACAACCGAAAACTCGATTTCTAATTGCATCTCTACGGATACGCCGACACCAACCCACACGAGCTACGGATCTGAGATGATTGTCGAAGACCTGATGATGCCTGAGTTCCACTGCTCGAACACGCCAAGTCTCATAGCCATACAACAAAATGGTCCACACTGTAGCCTGATACACACGTCCCTTGAGATTCAGGGATATACCACTTTGACGCCACAGGTGATTCAAATTAGCAAACGCAACCCGAGCTTGCAGATTCGTGCATTGACCTCATCTGCCACACTAAGACAACTTCTACGATACGTGAAACGCTCCACAACTTTGAATGCTTGTCCTTGGATTGCAAATGGCGTGTTAAGTGACTGCATGTCCAGCAGCATGACCTTATACTTTGTGGATGCAAAGTGCATGCCAAAGGACAGGATGACTTTGGTCAGTTCATCGTCGTCTGCATACTCCAGATCGACAACGTTTTCGTCAGAGATTATTTGAACACCGGGGTTTTGAAGACCTTCCAGCGTTCATCTCATTATCCCATCGATCACGAAATTAAATAGAAGCGGAAAGAGTGGACACCCACCCCAACGTGATCAATTTGATTTCGTAGCTGGCACGCTGCTAGAAGACACCGTGGCCAGAATTCGGCTATTTGGAAGTAAGTACTGCATAAAAACGGCCTGCGGCCGGCACACAGCTGAAGTAGTCGTTCGCCATACTCCGTACGCACCTAGTCCAATCCATGTCGGGCACCTAATTGAGTCTCAGATGCGCTAAGCGTGTCCACTCTGGCAACCACCACTACATCTGCGCTTTTAGCTCTCCGCAACAGGGCATTCAGGGAGTGGTAAAACTTGTCTTTGATGGTGTCAAAGCTACGGTTAGCTAGGGCGCAAGCAGACACGATAAACAGAAATCGATCAACTTCCCCCTTGTGAGACTACTTCACAGACGCTGCCAGACAAACCGCACAGAGGCGATTATCAACGGGTATCCAGTCAAGCAAGAATCCTTCCGCCCGGTGACTTAGGACGATACCAACCTCTGCGAGATGGCTCAGTGGTTAGAGCGCGAATTTACTGACCGGAAGGTCCGTGGTTCGAACCCGACCTCTGTCTCTCGACTTCCTCTGTCTATGCTTGGGCAACCTGGCAGTATCCTAACCCTCGTGCTTCTTTCGGGTGGCATGGCAGCTAGGCACCGAAAGGATATTAAAGCTGGACGATTTCATTTCATTTCTTTCGACCCTTGCACATCCTGCCGCAGTAGCCTCTGGATCACCAGAAACGAGTGGAGAGTGGTGGAACAGCCAGCTCAACCATTATGCTTGAATCTTGAATTCTCGTTTCGGATACACAGCACACATCAATGCCGGGCTAGTCTAGTGTGAGAGCAAGAGTAGCTTGTTGTCCCGCCCGCTTCAGAGTGTGGCCATTGAAGGCAGCCAGATAGACTGGGCGTCGAGGATTGAAGCTTGATTTCAAGATGTCTGAGGATGTCGGCGCCGGATGACGCGCAGATGTTGCTTGCAAAACCGATGCAGGATGAACGAAGTCATCAATCCTAACTGCTGGGCCTACAAGGAGAGTCATTAATGGAGTGGAGAGAGGGGGAAGAAAAACTGTGGAAGAGAAATAAGGAAGGCGTCAGCAGTAGCCTAGTTTCGCTCACCGTCCCCGCTGTATGCATCAAGTAAGGCGACCCGGCTTATGGCACCATGCGACGGCCGATGTGGCATTTATGTATGTGTGCAACTCACGGTGGTACGTGGGCTGGGACACTGTCACGGCACCCACACTTAGATAGAACAATTAGGGTCCTCAGCGAAAGCATTTGGCTGAAAAGCCTGACTGCAAGGCAGCGGTGTTTGGCGGGAAATGCAAAGGCAATTAAATTTTCACATAACAAGTAACCAGACATGTTCCAACCTGGAGGACCAGGAGACTGTGTTCGTCAGACCTTGACAGACACTGACGAACCTGGTATGAGAGACTGGGAGTGTCGCGCGGACACCCCCCAGTATAGCTCAATGGGTCGCGGAGGTACACAAACTGTCACACCACGGTAAGGTCCAGTCTCTTCGTGATGGAAGAGGGGAATTGATGTTAGCATATAACAAACACCTGAGATATCTACGCTTTCAAACGCCCATTTACATCATTTGGATAAATACTTACAGTACGAACACCATCATTGTTTAACGGCCATATCCGGCAACGTTTTGAGCCAAACACAGGGAGAATCGTAGATACACCATCCTGGACTAACAAAACAGTCAAAATTTCGTAACCTCTCATTTTCCTTCTGTCGTCAAATTTCGCCCATCTGAAAGAGTTAAACTACTCAATGCTCTCCCTAATGGAGGATAACTCGACATGCGTAACACATGACCGATCCACCGCAGCCTGTCCGATGCAATCTGCAAATGATCTGGCAATGCCAGTTTCACCTCGGCGATCCGTTGCAGCCGGCCTACTAAAGCCAGCACTTTAGGACAATGATGATCAAATAATCCCGTTCGGTTCAGTTTGACAACTGTAAACAGGGTGCGTATGTGTGGTGCTCCAGATCGCCGTAGCTTGTGGAAGCGGACAGTGTAGGATGGAGGAATTAAGGAAAACACAACGAAAAAAGACAGCGAGCGAATGATTAAGGTTCAAAGAATAGATACAACACCGCCGCTGATTGTGTGACATTGCCATGTCGACAACTACCTCCGACCATTGATGCGGCAGGTCTCTGGTACTTCAACCTCGCAGACGAGATACACCAGTGTAGACAGTCCTCTGTTATGTTTTTCACGCTCCATCTAAAGACCATCCGTTGTTCTTGAGGTATCTACCAGTCAGAAGCTGACTCAGAAAGCACGGTATGGCGTGACAGTCGATCACTTGGCATATGGAGCACATGGCCCAGCCAGTGTAGTTGGTGCAGGCGATTCAACTGATCGATTGGACAGGCAACTGGTTTATCGCCAAAAAACACTCGTCGAACTTCAGAATTGTTAATCTGGTGTTTCCGTGATGCACGTGCAATGCTTCGGAGGCGTGCTGTCCATAGACAATAAATCTTTTTTATCCTCAGCCCACAGTGGCCAGGCTTCATAATATTAAAGCAATAGCGGGAACATTGTCACGTTGTAGACCCTGCCGCCTTCCACGAACAGACTAATGTCACGTCAACCCCCAGGCACCCAAGCTGAAGGAAGGCAGAATGGGCTTTAACGATTCTGGTGTTCACTTTGCCGGTAATGCTGCCATTCGATATGGTTCAACAAACGAGATGGATAAACTTGTCCACTATTTCCAGTGGTTCTTGTGCCATGACCAGCTTTGGCGGTGCGCTCGCCCAATCGTGTATCAGCACCTTGCACTCTGAAGGTGCAGAGCGCATATCATATCGCATATCCTATGGCGACATTATTTACACCATTTCGTGTTTTTTGTCCGGACGGGATCTGAACAAAGCAGCGCAATACCGTAAGCAATACCGTAAGTCTTTAGGGTTTCCAGGACGAAGCTCCGGACCAAAAAATACAGCGGATGTTTCTTGGATACTTAATTCGATTACGACTTTGAAAGAGGTGACATAAACCATTGTGGTGAAAGATTTTTAGTTAACTCAGGAGAATACTTTCCACAGCCTAAGGCGTCCACGGGTGTTGAATTGTAAGGAGTGGATGTGACGAAAATGTTCGGGGATATCGCCAGAAAGCAGTGCGAGTGACTGAGTCGAAAACGGAGTGTATTTGTGTGGTGTTCGGGAAGCTGTTGAAGGTTAAAGACGTAGCCAGTGCATCTACGGTCCGAAAGGAACTCCGCTTCGCCTTCACGACTCTGCCCTTCGCCAGAGGGGACACTACTAGCAAGCAATTTGGAAGCGATGGTGATTGATATCCCAGTGATTCTCACAGAGATCTAACACCATTTAAGGTCAGAAACGGCAGTGAGTAGCTGCCGTTCACGTCAATTTATTCGTTTCTCAAACGATTTGCCCTAACTTTTGGACAGTGAACAATTCCTCCGCCACCATCCCTAAACAAGGCCTGGGAAAACGGCCAGGACCGGCTGCTGTTTCCCGACAAATGTTCAATTCGGTTTTTTACTTCAACGTATGTTGGAACCGAGCGGTTCACGTCCCAGTATGAAGCTGGCGGTGTGCTGGGCACCTCAGGCCAGCCAAACTGTGCTTCGAAAAATGTTCCCCCACAGAAGCAGGTGGCGGGATTTGAAATGGATTTTCGAGCTATTCCCCCTGAGATAACTTTACTAATAAGTGGTTTCCTTGGCTCTGTAGTGTAGGTATGTTGGAAATGAGTATGACTACTTCCAATCGCTGTCCCCTCCATTTCTTGGGTTTTCCTTAGCCATCGTTTCTCCCGATCGGAATACGATTGTGGAGCAGCCTCAGAGGTCACGGAAGTCATAGCGCCGGCCCGATAGGACTGTCCTCTCCTCCATCACGGACATGGATCACCGTGAAATAAGACTTAAAGTGGGCCGTGGCTTTGTTTCGGGACGCACACAGCCAAAGGCCGAATTCATGGCGTTTCGAATTTTCAACTACGCTTCATTCGACTGACCGATTTGTTTCGTGTTCGTAATTGGTCTAGGCAGATGTTGATGGCAGACTTCTCTGATGGCCACATCTTGCCGGTACTGAATAACATAGACGTGAACGGTTTTTCTCTTGGTTGCTGGAGAAGAAGCGGCAACAGAGGCACGGACCAGGGAATGAACTGACTCCGTACGAGATTTCCAAAAAGCCCAACAGTTTTGAACATAGGATAGTCATCTATAGCTAACTGCTGTGCTTTATTGGTTAAGCTTATGATGACACTTGTGCTATGGGTCTGTTTTCGATATTATATATATATAGTTCAGCTGTAGCATCTTTTCGGCGCCTAGTTGAAATGCCAACGGGAGGCACAAGGGCTGGGATGCTGTTAGGTTGCCCAGGCCTAGATAGGAGCAGTCACCATGCTGAGATTGGGTTCGAACAACATAACTTTCGGTCCGTAAGCTGGCACCTTACCCATTGAGCTATCTGGAGCTTGACTCGATTTATAAACGATGATGAGCGACACGCGTAAGAGGCAATCTCAGCTGTCGATTCTGGGAGCATCTAAACCTACTCTTGCGCCTAGATGTTCCTCATCCTTGTTGACTTTTCCAAACTGAGCGTCCAAATCGCCAGCTAGCTTAGTAGCATGCATGCACTTTCCATCTGTCAGCAGCAGCTCTAAAAAAAGCGTACTTGACGTACAGTGGCTATAGCCGCCACAGTATCGTCTCCAATAATTTATGGAGGTAAGGTAGATTAATACGCATTGGAGACGGTAGCTGATACATTTGATGCATGAATACACGGATC
>SJOL01006393.1:218296-234238 GCA_004794785.1 Opisthorchis felineus | reverse complement strand
CCACACATGTTCCAACCCCCAACCTGGAGGGCCAGGAGACTGTGTTCGTCCGACCTCTACCCATTGACCAACCTGGTATGAGAGACTCTGCGAGTGTCACGGGACACCCGCCAGTATAGCTCACTGGGTCGCTGAGGTGCGCAAACCGCCACACCACGGTAAGGTCCAGTCTCTTCGTGACGGACTGGGCAGACCGGGAGGGGAGCAATGTAGTAAAGGCAACAGCTCGGGTGGATGCGCACCACTGGGCCATGTTTGTCAATGTCTCTAGTTACTTATGTGCCCCGTCCTGACGTCTCCATCCGGAGACGGCAATGACCTTCTGCATATCCTGTCGCGGCAGTCTCTGGATAGCCGGAAGCAAGTGGAGAGTGATTGGGTAGTTAGTATAACCACTGTGCCTGCACCCGGAATCCTTGTTTTTGGCACACAGCACACAGCAATGTCAAGCGAGACCAGTGTGAGAGCAAGAGCAGATTGTTGTCCCGCCCGCTTCAGAATGCGGATATTGAAAAGAAGACAGACAGATTGAGCGTCGAGGCACAATATCATATTCGCATCAAAGTCTCGACGTTTTTTTACATAAGGGACTTATCTTTATTCCGTTAGGGCTTGTATCTCTGGTAGTTGCTGCCATCCTCACTGAACAGGCGAACTGAGTACGCTTTTCGGTACGTTGAGCTGCCAAAGTAGGCCGCGGTCTGAACACTGCACATTACAAATGGTTATGGCCGCTCATCCCAACAGAAAATCATCCATCAAGCATCCAATCGCCCCCTGATAGTTCTTTATATGTGGCTTGGATCAATAGGATGGGGTAGTGGCTATTGACATAAGGTTTATAACATCCAAAACCCACTATTGATTTCACCATTTTTGAGACGCTGACCTGCCAAAGACAGTGGCCGTTCCCAAAAGACGCTGAAAATAGGCCCAGTACATATGTATGAGTGCACAATCTCCCTGTAGGCTTCCAGTTATGCGAAGATGGCGTGTTGGGCATTCAAGTGTTAGCAAGATGCCGTCAAAGCACTCAGCGAACAACAGACCTGTATATACTTCTCGCTAGCCTCTCGCCGTAAGTGGAATATGACGACTTCTTGCACCAATCGCTTATTTTCGACTGCCTCTGGTCGATGCCCTAGACAGGACAAAGACTGATGTTCACGACTGGTGTTCTAGATCATGTTCGTTTAGCTACGACCACCAATAATGACGTACCAAGAACGGTACTTGGGCCACTGATGACCTCCCAGATGCAGCAGGTATCTAGATCTTGCAGTGTGGTGAAGCAGTTAAGTCACTAGTGGGAACTCACCTGCAGTCATGACCACAACCGACCAAAACTTGATCTCGAGTTTACATCGACTATGCAGGCCCATTTGATGATCAGCAATTCTTGATCGTAATCGATGACTGCGGCAAACAGTCAGAACTCGTTCCAGCGGACAAAAACACAATTACCATTACATTACAGGAACTCAGACAACCCAGTCGTCTGGGAACTGGGGTTATTGCAGCTGACACCGGCAAACTGTTCGCCTCGTGGACCTCACTGGGTTTTGTCCGGAGTAATGGGAAACCCATGTCTGCTTGACTCCATTTTAACCACAGTCGAATGATAATCGAGGCGATCTACTGACAATTTAGAGCGAGAACTTCAGAACTTCAAGGAGGGATCCAACAAAACACTGAAGTTTCTGGTGGAACGACGAGCGACATCGAGCCCAAATTCGCTTGATGGTTCACCGAGGCAAGCCTCGAAAGACGGATGGCATTATCCGGCCATAAAAAAAACTAGAGCGTCACGGCACGCGGATGGAGGCAAAACTCAACCGGTACCTTGGCGCGACCACGCGCCCCCTCAGTATGGGCCATGTGCTTGTTCGTTGGCATGGCAGCTATGCGCCGGGAGGGTACTACCGCTGAACGAACACAGACTGCTTGTCTTGCTCATGCGTGTATTATCTGTTTTCGAACTGTCTTCAAAATTTTGCCTAAAGTTTATTTGCATCACCGCTAGTCCTTAGTATTTGTTCACTCCCTCCCATGTAGGCTCGCCGCCCACCGTACCCTCGTTTACACAGCATTGCTTTCGGTTGTCCGCGATACACCGATTGGTGATGCCCCCTAACGATATTCGTCTCCACGCTCCTGAGTGACGTTTTTTAGTGGGTCCACTACGGAAACTGAATCAGCCTGTCCACTGGAGATCTAGGCGGAGAAATGCTGGACGGCTAGTAACCGTAAGCCGGTGATACCATTAAGGAACACCAAATTCGGAGCTGTGCTAATGAGCTCCAACTAAAGTGTTGAGCATAAAATCGAGAACGCTGATATCGCGAACCACTTAGTTCGCCCCCACAATTACCATGTAGTCTCGTTTACAGGCGTTTCCGAATCTCCCAAAATGAGTACAGAACTAGTATAAACAGCAGGAATATATAGCCACTTCTAGCATACCGGATGATTGAGTGGGCACTTCGTACGCCTGTACCTGAGTCCGTTCGTTCCAGGCCACGAACCACTGTTCAGAGGGAGGGATGAATTGTGTCCTGCCCCAGGAATTGTTTCAATGCCTCACCCGTGACTCGATCTATATCAGTAAAATGTGTAGGTATGGCATTTCCGTAAGGAGCGGACAAACTGAAGCGAACCGTGATCACATTACCACCGGCTTCGTAAGGACCTTCTGAAAAGATGTATTACTGCAACTTGCTAGGTCCGTAAAACGCGACCAGTATGAACATCAAACTGGCGTAACTATCTAAGAGCTTGATTTTAGAAACTAGAGGAACGGAATCGGTGGGTCACAATTCCGGACCCCACCGTGAACCTCACGACCAGGAGGTCCGACATTCACTGCTGGGCGCCGAAGAGTCAAATAACCCTAATGGTCACAGGGAGGGCAGCCGATCCGTCCTAGCGCTGAGCTGAGCTCTCATTGGTTGAAAGTTTCAACCCAACAGGCAATCGTATTCTAGTATCCCACGTATGTCGACTGTTAGTGACGAGTGCATGTGCAAATTTTTGCCATCACAGAGTTTCCAAGAGGCGCCTTCACGAAGGAATTTACCATTTTTTTCAACCATACTCACACCGGAAAGTATCGACCTTCTCAAAGCCCTTCCGCCAAACTCGTAACCCTTCTTTGAAGTCTTTCCCATTGTCACAATTATTCCTCTTAACAAAGAGAGTCCATGGTGCCCTTATTGTCAGGCGTGATTGGGGACCTATGACACATTAGTTTAAACGCTGCCTTCATCAACTTAGAGAGCGCGGGCCGCCCCATAAATGCAATCCGAATGATGCGATGATTAAAGCGTGATCGAAAACATCACGCATCTGGTCCCCTTGATCAGCGAACTGTGGAAGGCTTGAGACAAACCACGCGACTAGACAAGTGGCCTTTTAACAATCCGGATAATATACGTAACCAATCTTGCTGCCATGATAGAAGTTTGGGGCCACTGAAATTTCTTCTGGCCGACAAAACCAGAGGGGTTCTTTGCAGAGAGTTTTCATGACCAAAGGATATGAACATGAGTTTTTTGGAAGAAAAAAGCCCCATAAAAAATTGATCTTGATTATCCCCTACCTCTGGAAATTAACGGGCGAACCGGTGTTTTCCTTGGATTTTGAATGACAGCTCCACACTCCCCAAATGCAAGCGGGCGAAGACGCAGGAACTTACGCTAGCTTGAGATCCAAATATCCCTTAGATGACCACTCAAGGGGCTCTAGAGGGGGACGTCCGAGCCGTTATTCGGAGATGATTCGTTCCCAGCCGTGCAGACGGGATTCCTGCCCCACTAGCCTCATCACTACGTAGCATCAAATTTAGGGCAGAATATCAAGAAAACTCAAGCTGCCAACTTGCCCAGTCCCAAATTGTGATCAGCATTAACACACTGAGATGACCTGAGTCCACCGACCTGACGTCCGCTGCGTCCTCTGGTTGAGCGCACTATCCATCATGACCGCGTCTGGTCTACAAAAAACCATTCGGATGTTGAATCAGCCAAAGACCACGAAAAATCCTGATCTCCGCAGACCTACATGCTCTTCTACAGCGTCCGCCATCAAAATTTTCAGGAGCTTATCAGCCCTGTTGATCTCAACCGTTGTGGGCGTCGTCTTCTCTTCCAACTTCTGGACCCACAGGATATCTTACAACTTCGGAGTTAGAATTTTAGATGAAAGTTAAAAAACTTGGCCGTCGACAGACCTCCGATCTCGGCAATATAACCTTGGACAAAAATATAACATACATTCACCTCAACGGAAGTCGATCGCCAGCCAATGAAACGCAACTACATCGTCAACCCCGAACTGGCGTTTTGCTTCCTTGGAGGCCGCTGGCTGGGTTTTTAGTTGCAACCTTGCGGCAAAGGACCATCACCGGAAACACACCACGTGAAAACAAACATAAAAATCCTCTAAGAGTATGCTTCAGCCGCGACCACCTATACGAGAATCAGACAGAACGACATAGAGGCCTAAAGGAGAGAAAACTGCCCAAGCCCGAAAGGACAGTGCTCCAGACCGAGAGAAGACATCCCCAATGGCCCCAGTGCTTTCACTTGAAGTAACGATAAGCTAGGAAGGACAAAAATGCTGAAAAGCGTGGAAAATCTAGGGAAGAGTACCAAAACATGGCTTTTATATGGTTTTGGTTAAGAAAAATATTGGGAAGATATTAAAACACAAGCAGCCTGTGAGCGTTGATCTTTATGGATAAGCGGATGTAACTATTGCGCCACCAAATGGAAGTACGCATATGCGCAGTTGCTGAAGTTGTGTGGACAACATATACTGGAAGACCCTTCACAGACTGAACAGATCACCAGTTGCTTTTGCCCACAAAACTCTTAGGATGCTGACGAACGTTCCCCAGTTTCCACAAAATTCTTTGGAAGTACGATTTCGAACGTTCCCATCGGTCTGGCTTACAACGCACCGATGTCGGCGCGTGTTATGCGTTAGTGTAGAATCATGGAAAGTGTCTCAAGTGTGTGACGCGGCGCGTGACGACAATGAGTATTGAAACTGCGAGCCGAAAAATACAACATGCCTCAAGAGGGCTGGCAATTGAACGTTGTGCATGACAATGCCTCTAGACCATGCGGCAATACCAAAAGAAATACTGGCAAATACTTTCCACACCAACACTCAAACGAAAGAGGCTGTTTGCCTGTAGAAGAATACCGTCGACCCAAATATACTGAGTAAACCAGGTCATTTGTATTGAAAAAAGCGCAGCGGGAAGCGAGCTGCATAGTAAAGCGATGGAGTAGCAGTACCACCGTTTTTCGCTTCAATCAACTGAATTTCCAAGTAAAGTGGTTGACTGATGTGCCCAACGCCGAACCAAAGCCGAAGGTGCCACTGCGGGAGGCTTTGATAGATCGCCGGGTAGGTCGCTTTTATGGAGGTAGCAAGTGAAAGCCGAGGGCGCTAGGCGAGGTATTTCATCTGTTCGTCGTGGATTGCAAACCACCACAGCCATTAGACAGAGCGCCAGCTACCGTGAAAAACTGCGCGCCAGGGACATTACGTTCGCTTGTGGATTGTTCTGGCTCATTGGGGTGTTGACTCGCCCCCAGGGAACTTTTCGGATTAACAGGTTGCCTCTGGGTTTTCAAATTTCACGGCCCCAGAAGGGGCGTTCAAGAACTAAGGAGTAAATTGCACGCGACGTAGCTTGAACTCACATCCCAAAGACTGGTGGATACGATAATTCGTTTTTTCCACGAAAAAGACGGATTCCAAATGCTAGTCACTCACTGTCATTGTGGTTACCCTCTGACTCCTATCGCGTCGCATTAGTGTGTAATTTTCTTTCAGTCCACCGACGTCCACTCTGGAATACTGCCCGCGCCTGTAGCTACGTTCAGCCTGCCTTTGTTTTGGTCATCCAAAATACACTGTGTGGACTTGTCCCCAAAAAGACTCTTCTCAGTTTCCACGAACCCGTTCGATGTCTCCTGGAGAGTTTATCTAATTTCCCATACTGGTGAATCAGAAAGGGATTTCGTGCGGGTCTTCAAAATTTGACGAGTCCGATCAACGGCTATCAGTCTGGTGTAACCAGTTTATTCTACGGCCCGAATTTTCCGCTTTCTTAAAGTTTTAATCCAGACCGACGGGACAAAGTGATCCAGCAAAGAGGTACCATTTTTTCCCGAGTACGCCGATTAAAAAGCAACATCCTCACTGGCCTTTTCCACTCAGAGGTAAAGACTTGCTTTCGTTTTCGACAGCCGTTTCGTCAGTTGAAGTCCACAACTAGCGTAGCACAACTAACGTAGAGGTAGCTGGAGCAGACAAACGGGTCAGTAGAGTTAGATAATTAGCTAATCTGGCCGTCCTGTAAACCCGCACATTTAACATGGTGCCAGGCCTGGCAAGCATGATATTGCATTCCACGCCTTACATTCAATGGACACCCATCTGGCCCACATCTGTTGTGGTCCACCGATAGCTGTAGAGGAGAGCAGCCCGTAATGATCTCGCTTATGACTGAAAGTGGGTGCACCAAAGAAATGAAGTGTAATATGACAGAAGTTTCCACGCACATATTTCGTTAGAGTCTGAAATTCAACAAATTGGCTCGTGTTAACTCTGTAAAAAGATCAAACAGGGAAAGAATTCTTTCACTAACTTCACTGACTGTATAGTGCGTGTGCAGAAACAGAAGCGGAGGTTCTCACAAATCCGCGTGGATGAAATGGAAGAGAAAACAATGAGCTGGTCTCCAATGGGCTTGGCAACACCTGGCCAATATGTGCGAACTACAGGTCCAAGAGCATGAACGCCTTGCGCTACACTGGCCCGTCTACCGGAGGACGCATCCTCAATGTTCCACAGCCTACATGAATCGGCCGTCTGTAGCGGCCGCATATAGCGTGAGGCCGGGGAAAACTCTTGTACCATGATCGCAAGGTTAGAATTTCGCTGATGAATTGATTTAGAAAGACAGTCGTCTCTAAATTCTGTTTAACTAAGGAGCTTGAACAAGTAGGTACTATTCTATGAGCGAACCCTCAGCGTGTCTAAGACGTATCTGGTTTGGTTGCGGTCAGGTCTTCTGAAGTGGTCAGAAGTCAACCTGTCATTTTTCCCAGAAGGCCGCTGATCAACACGAGGTTTGTTCCCTTGCGAAAGCAATCAGTTATAAGCTAGTCTGGCAAACAACGACGTGCAGTCACGATTTCTGGGCGATCGCTGTACGTAATTTATACTTTTAACCATAGCATACCTCAACATTCGACACCATAAAATTTACTGCAATGGGCTCACACAGATTAGAGGAGACCCTTACCCGAAGCAACCCAACCTTCCTTGAGACTACGTTGAAAACTTCTGTCATATTACACTTTAGTTAGTTAGTAGTTGTGCTACGCTAGTTGTGGACTTCAACTGACGAAACAGCTGTCGAAAACGAAAGCAAGTCTTTACTTCTGAGTGGGAAAAGCCAGTGAGGATGTTGCTTTTTAATCGGCGTACTCGGGGAAAAATGGTACCTCTTCCCAAAGCTCTGGAAGAGACAAGCGCGATGAACAAATCGACCTTGACGGAAGTTCATAACGATTTTTCCTCTCCGAACGAGTACCTAGGGCTATACCGTCCGGGTCCGTTGGCTGCACGAAGGGTTATCCAGCTCTCTGATACGGCACTCAAGACCGCCATGTCGTCTCTAGTGGATGGATGCATGGGGAAGAGCAGGTTGATCATCTGTGGGTTGCTCTTTATAATAATCACGCCGGCAAAGCTGGCATAGTCGCCCCTTGGTAATGTCGTCACAAAGCCTGAATACGGATCGCTTCACGGAGAATTGTTACACTGAATGGGGAGCAAGAGAACATTTGGGTTTTCAGTCACCCTTTCCTCCCCAACTTCCTTACAGACGAACTTGAACTGAGTTGTCAGCATTCAAAAGCCCTGCCCAAAGATCGAGCATATATCCAAGGATCGTCCTCTAGAGGCGCGAAAACCGAGTCATAGCAGTAATGGAGGGGGCGCAAAACAAGCTTACCCTTAGTGACAGATCCGTCAACCCCAAACTTACGGCCAACCAAATGGTAGTTACGGGCCCTTGTGTTCTTCGAGAGACGCCGACGCAACAGGCCACAACCGATGCAGCGTACACCCACGCATATATATAGCAGCCACTAGGGCAAAAACCACATCCCCCGAAAGCAAAAAGCCCACGTAAACCGGACATTAGAAGGGCCAAAAACCCCATGCAAACGAAGAGAAGTTCCAGGAGCCACCAAGGCAGGAATCAAGCAAGTACGCCACAGTGGCCCCTTCGAAGCCTTGGTCTCAAACCCGGCTTACAGCTAATAAATCTGCCAACCTATTTGGCAGCACACCTCTCGGTTCGCCACTCTCGGATGCAACAGAGATTGCACTGAAGTGCATGTCCTCAAACTGCCTCAGTCTTTTCAACAAGTTTCAGTCAGCTTGCCTTGAACAGCCGTCCATAAACGCACTCACAGAAACCTGGCACACACCAGAAGTCTCTGACGCGGAGATCTCAGTAGGCGGATATTCCATGTCCTGAGCTAACTCGAAACGTGGGAAGGCAGGTGGGGTTGCTCTCTACATACATGCGGCCCCGTCCATCCCGATTGTCCTCTCCGACACCACTCGTGCACCTTTCTGTGGTGTACAGTGCATTCAAATATCGCTGCGTGGGACCGATTCTCTTCTTCTCGGCCTGGTCTACGATTGCCCGTCGAGTCCACCGAAAGATGAGCAGTCCCTCATACAACCCCTTCACTAACTACCACTCCACACGCCTCTTTCCGTTAGGTGATTTTAGCGTTCCCGAGGCATCCTGGATAGAGCGCCAGCTCAGCTTGCATTGGCGCCGACCGAACTGTTTGAACAGAACACTTGGACTGAGCATGTCGGCACACCCACCAGATACCGAGCAGGCCAACTACCATCTACAGTGGGGACACTTCATTGATTAAGTGTTTCTTAAAGCTCCACTGAAACATAGTAACCACTGTGTACTAACCTTTGATTTCATCTGAAACCGGACCAGAAATCAGGAACCTCAAACGTGGATACGAAACTCTGCCAGACAAACTTCCCAGAAATGCGTATCTTTCTTGATCAAAATAAACTGGGACCAGCTTCGCTGGAATGGTCGCAAGGGACCACTGTCCAAAAATTTATGAGGATGACGCGATGGTTGTATCAAAAAACCAGCGCGCAGTCGGATGGATCAAAAGCAACCCAAAAGTGTTTGGTGTGTTTTGGAAAAGAGGCCCCAACTTTTCCCAGAAAGCCAACTACCGGTGACACAGACGAGCTGGCATTTCATGAAGTGCGGAACCTCTGTAAATCAGAAATCCAATGGGACATACGAAAACAAGCCACGATACTAGACCTCGCCCGGCAAAACAAAAATGTGTTACTTGAGTACATGAGATGCCGCCGTAGAAATAAGACAAAAGACTTCCCCTTGAGGGTCAGAAACTGGGAACCCACGGGTTACCCAACAGTGGTATCTGAAGCCTACAGAGAGCACTATGCAGGCCTGTATTCTGCCACAGCGACCTCAATACACCCTATCTGGTTAAGACGTAACTATGAACGGCCTCTAACCAAATTGGCCTTCACGGAAGAGGACATTCATCAACTCTTGCGCAAGACAAACCCCTTCAGCGCGCTGATGCCAGACGAAGTTCATCCAAGGATCCCGAAGGAAACGTCGCTCACACTGCCAAAGCATTTCTACCTGGCGTCTCGTCAGTAGCTTGACGAAGGTAACCTTCCCTCTGCTCGGAAGGAGGTGATTGTCACCACAATCTGCAAAACTGGTGACCGACTATCGCCCAACAGCTACAGGCCTATTGGATTCACTAGCATACTGTGCAAAGTGATGAAACGCACCCTGAAGCGGGGCACCTTAAATAACCTCACGGATGAATCCCCCGTACTACTCGCACGAGAAATTAAAAAGCAGCGCTACACCCTTTTTTTGGGCTCCTTGGCCACACAGTGCTCCTAGCTGCCAAACCTTTTTGCGTGAAACAAAATTTTTCACGCCAAAATGTTGCATTTTGTTGCGTATTTGCTCAAACCAAAAGCCACCCCAATCTACTGCCATATTTTCGCAGCTCACCAAATTTCATTGTCCACGGAAGTAATCATACCGTTGGCGAAAAAGATTATGATGGAATACATTCCTAATATCACTGGGACCCCGGGATGCCTAGATTGGGCTCAAAAGCGTGGACTGGTGTTCTTAACTCAACTGCCTGTCTGTTTTAGTCCATCAGGGACACGTCGTGGCTTTCGAAAATTCAATTCCGTTGTGCGAATACTGAACGCCCCGTTTTTAAGCTTGTACCTTTCAGGCGAACGGAAGCCGCTGAAGGACAAGAACAAACCCGACCCGGGGGGCTTGGGCAAAAGCCTTGAACCTGTGTATCAATCAGTGAATTCGTGAGAAACTTTCGCATCAAGTGTTTATTCACTCACTTTACATTAATTTCAAGGACATAAAAATAGCACTAATTTGTTCGACCTCCAATAGATATCGCGGACTGCGGATAACCAGACGAAATTGTAGCGTGCTTTAACTAAGAGTGCGAATACGGCGGCATTTACTTGTCTCACCCTTATTCTTACGATCTATTTCAATCGGGATTTCCATGGGAAACGGACAGCGTTTCCTGAATTAATACGACGTTTGGTCCGAATACGAACTGACTTAATGGGTCTATTTCTACACCGAATGCGGTAATGAACAAACCGCTTGATGTCATGGGAGGCGAATGAGAATGCGTGCTGGCACTTTTTTGGACGTAATTAGTGTCTTTAACATTGTCACCATGGTGACACATAGAGTTGCTCAAAATGCGAGAAGTTCAGTGTGGTGGTAAAGATAACGAAGTGAATACCAATTAAGAGGGAAATCGAATGCGTCTTACTAGTAGAATACTAGAAAAATACGTCACATATACTACTCGGTAAGACGTCTGCGACGCAGTCAGTTAACCGGCATGTGCACATATGCCTCAGTTAATTTAAGGCTGCACCCGTTAGCCTCGTCCGGCTGCAACGGGTTTTGAAAAAAATGTGAAAAGGTCGAAAAAGTGCACTAAAATTATTTTTCGGTCGACACCTTTGGCCGACCGCAGCCAGGTGACGTCACCGGTGGCGTGTTTACCGAGGTCGACAAAACAGAGGGTAACCAGGCAGTTTAGTAATGAAGGCAAAAATGAACCGAAATTGACAAGACATCTGTTCGGATCAACGAGTAAGTATGGGGCACTTTATGATGACAGAGAGGAACGATAAATACACGAGCCATGCAACGTGCCATTTGGGAGCGCTATGACAATCACTCATCGAAACCACTCAATTCAAACACGAATTTTACGGCCCGCTAAGGTCAAATGCCGGATCAAGCATTATGCAGGCGTTTGCGCGGCATAATTCACATCCAATAGACCATGTGTTATAAACTTATTTCTGGATGGGTCCAGTCCACAAGTGGACGCCATATACATTGACATCGGTACCACAGTCTACATGCTGCACGATAAAAACCTCCTTACCATACCACAGAAATGTAAATTCCCTGTTGATAAACGGGATGTCTAACGTACTGCGAGATTACTGCAACAGTTTCAAGACGAATGTCAAGCGTTCTGATCGATTACTTACAGGAAGCGGTCTGCCACGATAATGGTACATAAACTGATCAGCGTCCACCTGAGCCGATTACCTTAGAAGCTACAACGAAACCTACGGCGTTTTGTGGTGGTTTTGTGGCTTCGCGTTTTATGTACTTTGAAGAGAGATGGCGCTTGGTCATCGGAGGTCAAACTGCTGTCAACCTGAGCAAGAAGTCAACATCTCCCCATTGGCGGAGCACCGAGGGATACTTCATAGTTTATAAGTTACTGGCTGGCGCTACAAGAGTCCAGGTTTTCTAACGTATGCATACCTAAACTTAGGAATCCTAAGGCAAAAGGTTAATGAATTTTTTGGCCCTTACAGTGAATCCAGAAAGCTTACAGGAAAACCGCACACTTTGGTTTTACGAAATTCGAAGTTTGCAACTGCAGCATTGGACGCCGCCTCGAGCATGAACTATTTACAATTAAATAACTCTTATTTTCAGGGACAGAATGATGCATGTAAGTGGAAAAGCTTTAAAACGATAAACGCCAGCTGAAACCAACAGCAGTGTACACTAGCAAATTGTGCATTGCTATCGAATTGCGCTTATCTGGTCTGATATTAATGTAGAGTAAAGCTTAGGAAGCCATTCACATACTGCTCACTAGGTTGAGCCTAAAGACAACAACCTGGGAACATTTGGAATGTCTTCTACAAAATGGCAGCAAAATGGTCACCAATAGAGAGGAAGCTCATCATAAATATTTTTAACTTTTGTCGACAAACATCTTGATGCAAAATGTCACATTTAATGAAGCCATAAAACGTACCAACAAAGGAGCCTCATGATTCAAAATTACATCATTTATGGGCCGCAACCAGAAAAAATAATATAATTTCAGGCTTCAGTGAACAGAGGCACTGTTCGTGCTAAAGGATTTTGTTTTTCGTGTGCTAAGATTCACTCCAGCAACGTTCGTAGACAGGTGGAGGCAGATCACAAATTGTAGTTTCCCGAGGCATAAACAACGAGACGGCATTACAAATGCATTCGACGGCGAAGGTTTGCCCTAAACGTTTTCGCTTGTCCCGCGTCAGTCATCATTACTCCCTACACCGTGGCCTTCGAAACTTACCAGCACCAAACAATCACCATTTTAGCCACCTTAGCCATCCTGAGCGGGTAAATATGAAGGTCATACGGCCGTAAAAAAACGTTAGATGGCCCGGTAATGGCAAAGGTTTTCTATCTGACTGAGATTATTATCCCGTACATGCTGCTGCATCAACACTTGAGAGCTCTGCCGAAAAAAGCCTCCAGTTATCAAAGCATCACCAACTTTACAGAACAGTAGCTTGTCTCCGGGATCACGCTCTCCCACCACGCTTGACAGGATGATAATAGGTAAAACAGCCACTGCTGTTAAAGAGGAATTTTGAAGCCTGATATGTTTGATTATCCCCTCTTTTAATTTGCCAACGATACATTCTCTCTTTTTTTGCTAGACAACAAATGAAATATGCCGTGTAAATTGCCTATTGCCATCCCAACTGCCCAACAACAGCAAACAAAAGAGAACAACCAAATACAACGGAATACAAAAAGCTACTTGAGCTATCCCAAATCTGAGTCCTGGACGAGGCACTAGATAACGACGTTTGAAAGTTGTCCACCAAAAAGTGGTTACATTTTTTACTTCGCAGATGAGGTTCCTACTGATTCCTGCACAAAACCTCGATAGAGAAATGTATAAAAAAGGCATGAAAAAGAAAGCACATTGTTTACGGTGCATTAGGCTAAAATAATTTGACGCCAAATACGTGGAACTCTTCGACTTATCATATAAAACGCATCTGTTGTGCGCGGCGCTATGCACCCTTGAGTGAGACTAACCCCCAGCAACCAATCACGTCAAGCTTTTGAGTCAGAGGCTTTGGGCGGAATCTCCGAACAAGAACCTATATCTACCTACTGCCTTTTGGATCAGATTCTTAGTCAAAGTCTCAAGGTGGAGTGACTCATTTAAACTACCCTCTTTGGCCTGGGCAACCGTTAAATGTCACTGTTCACCGATGCTTCTATTTAGCCCCTCCCCACCATACAAACAAACGTTACTGGGCCACTTGATCTACAGTTATCTGAAAAGTGGGCATCATACACCACGCTGCTAGTTGACAATAAACAAACTAAGACTTTGCTAGTTAGACGAGATAATTTTTAATTAGCGGCTCTCGAAGTTCATACTCTATGCAAAAACGGCAATCAGGCAATGCTTGTTTAGACCTTATACTCCCGTAAAATTGATGTACGCTGTGTCTTTGAAATACGCATACAAGATCCATACTTTGTCGTGCAACTTACAGTGCTAAAAAAGCGCTCAGTTGTTTCAAGTTTCAATTTCTGTTTTCTGTGATCCAGAAGTGTTGATATCTGGTTTATATGGCGTAGGGTATTCATTCAGCTCTAAACTTGAGTGCGCTTCACTTGACTGGCTTCCAGTAAACAGTGGTCTTCGGGCCGTTCGATTATCCAGATCAAGCAAGCTCAGTGCTACTCGCCATGAGTATCGGTACCTTTTTGCTGTGCTGGCATGGGCCCCAAAGGACTACAATTCTGACACTGAGAGATACTTTCTATGGAGACTTATACGGACTGATTTGTGAAGCAAGAAGCACTGATTTTGTAATCCTTGCGGGCGATAAGGAGGCCCAAGTCGGTCATCTGAGCTCATTAAAGTCACATCTATACGGTTGACTTGGAGTCGATACCTTGCATAGGACACGGACGGCGACTCACGCAGTAGTGCGTTGGTTGTCAACTGTTGATAGCCAGTACGAATTTTCAAAATAAATGCTCACGTCGCGCAACCTGGTGGCCAGAACCGCAAATCAATCGTTAGCCCACTTGGATAATGTGGCTGTCAGCCACCATTAAAGAGCCACAATTCAAGGATGTAGTTCATTCTGTTGCACACAGCTTGACTCCATTTACGTCATGGTACCAGCATCCCCAAAACTTTGCTTTTCCTTAGGTCCTCACAATCCAGGAAGAAGCATGTCAATTCACTATATTTGGGGAATTATCACAGCTCAACAGTATCGATATGAATAGGGTAAATCACCCTCTGCAGTAAAATCAACGCCGTACGGTTAAAAAGCAAGTGGATAAAACAGGACAAATTGTGAAAGCAGTATGTTGGTTGCGTTTAGTACTGTCTGACATTCTCAATAGGATCAACTGACCACTGGATATGGTTTCAATATATAGTCCTAAGTGATACTGCTACATACATACCAGCAGGCAAGGAGTACTAGACGCACGCAAGTCTGTCAGGTAAAAAATAACTTAGAGTTTATGGATAGACCAAAAACTGTGATGTGCAGTGAAAGCTTAGGAGATGGATATGCGTTTTTTCTTTGGAAAGAGTCATGCCTGATACCAATAAAAACTACGGACTTGCCAAAAAAAAGCAGCGGTCGATGAAACGATATGTGAAAAAAGGTAGCTCACTAATTAACTTGCAAAAAATTCGGCTGCAATTAAATGTAAACCCTAACGCCCCTTCAGAAGATAAAATAAAATAAGAAATATCTGTACTAAAACATGATAAGACGCTAGGTCCTAATAGTTCGTATCCAGCCCTCTTTTAACAAGGCTGAACATCCTTGGTTACCTATCTGACGAAACTTATTGGTGCTTTGTGGAGTAAAGAGATAGTGCTTGGAGAATTGGGCACTCCGCAGTCACCTTAAAAATGGTGTGCGAATGCTGCATGAAAGCCGTCGTGTCATAAGCTTGGTGGCCATGGGATCAAAGGCACCCTCTGGTCTGGTCCTTTAAAGTTTGATGACTACACACACAGAGACAGAGCAGATGGACACGTTGATATTATTTTCACCCTCCAACAGTGAAGGTGCTTCCAGCAACCCATCTTCCTTGATTTGGGAGCTGCCTTTGACTGTGTGAACCGTCAGGCACCATGCAGTGTCTGTGGACCAGAGGTGTCTCCCATCATCAAATCATCAACATCAAAGACAGCAACACCAGTGTTGACACTGATGCTTCACTGCCGTACAACCATAAGGTTCGTCTAATTATATTTAAAGCCCTAGAGTGAAAAGAAGAGAAAAAGAGTGGGCGAGGGAGGGGACCTAGTGCTGGCCTATGTCAAGCATTCTGAGGTGCCTACACCTCCAAGCGCTCAATCAGACAATCTGGAAAGAAACTGACAGCACGAACGCCACTAACATCGATTAGCCGCCATTTCTTGCAACGTCTCCAGCCAAGCA
>SJOL01006393.1:137318-214838 GCA_004794785.1 Opisthorchis felineus | reverse complement strand
TACGGAACACGTCGCCACACATGTCCCAACCCCCAACCTGGAGGGCCAGGAGACTGTGTTCGTCCGACCTCTACCCATTGACCAACCTGGTATGAGAGACTCTGCGAGTGTCACGGGACACCCGCCAGTATAGCTCACTGGGTCGCTGAGGTGCGCAAACCGCCACACCACGGTAAGGTCTAGTCTCTTCTTGACGGCAGGTGTCTCCCATAAACTCTCGACATTCATTAAGCCGCTGTACCTCAGTTTCTGCGTCCAATCGAAGATCTATGGAAATCTTGCGCCTAAGTTCAATATTTTAAATGATGCCATGGAAAGTTGTCCTATTTCACCTTTCCTGTTCGACGTCACCACTGCTATGATTATGGAACACGCACACTCAGCCTCTAGTGCCCGTGAGGTCGAAGTGCTCCAAGGGCATTTCCTCACAGATATCTGGCACGTAGATGGTATGGCTTGTCTTGGATATGATGCTAACGTACTGCAGGCAACATTAAATAATCTAAATAACTCTGCCTCATGGTTTGGAATGAGCTTCTCTCCTGCAAATTGTAGACTGATACTGCAAGGTTGGGTGGGTTTGAACAAGCTAGATTTTATCGTCTCGCTTGTGGATGAGCCCGTTGAAGTATTGAACAAATTTGTCCACCTTGAGAGCTGTATCACTCCAGGTGGT
Organism: Opisthorchis felineus; assembly: GCA_004794785.1. Taxonomy (NCBI): domain Eukaryota; kingdom Metazoa; phylum Platyhelminthes; class Trematoda; order Opisthorchiida; family Opisthorchiidae; genus Opisthorchis; species Opisthorchis felineus. Next base: position 214,162 of record SJOL01006393.1, on the reverse strand, counting down.
TCAGCCAAAGATGATGCTTCCATCTGGATTGGGAAGGCTGAAGAAGCTTTGGTGACCCTGCACTACCTGTGGTGTAGGCTTGACATCAATTTCTCCATCAAAGGTCGAGTTTGCAATGCTGCGGTTCGTTCCACATTACCATACAGGTCAAAAACATGACACGTATGCGCCAAGGACGTAAACAACTTTCAACTTTTGATCATTGATGTCTTCAGAGCACTGTTCCAGTGTGGTGGGAACACCGGATCAGTAATACTGAAGTACTTCAAGTGGTTTTTGGGAAGATTAACTCGCCCGCGATAGGTGAACTGATCACATCCCATAGGTTGTGCTGGGTCGGTCACGTGTTCCGTTTGCCATCAAACCGAAATAATATCATAGGTAAACAAATGCTGCCTGGACTGTAAAGGCTCTACCTGCTTGCTGAACCACCAATCGCAATGCTTTAGTGCGCAAGTCGAGCGTAACTAGCATAGTTGTACTTCGTTTGTAATGTTTGAATGTCCGATGGATACACGGTCGAATGCAGGAAGCATCCAGTGACCCCTTGGTTTTGAGGCCATCACTATTCATGAAGTATGCGAAAAAAGTTGCTGTCACATACTTTACCAGTGATTATGAAGTTACTTCGGCCCCTTCTGAAGGTGCACTTTAATAGCAACCGTTCAGAAGCGAGTTCAATCTCTAGTGCTCTATCTGAAGGTGACCAAACTAAAAGGAGTTCAAGCTGCATGGGTGCTCCGAGTGAGATGTATATCGGTCCATGGAACAAAATAAACAGTGTGCAGACGAATGTGTCGGCAATTTTTTTTAGATAAATGAATTATTAGATTATACTCCTCTACAAACTTTATTCCATAGGATTTTGCAGGTAAAGTGGTTCTAATTGATAGAACGCAGGCCGGAAATGTGGTCAGAAGGGGGGGTTGCTGTTAGCTATTCGAAGGATGCGTTTCTTACTCCCATTTTTCACTAGAAGCGGACCTAATCACAGGCAAAATGTGTGCCAGCAAGACACTATAACCAGGATGCCTGTTTGAGTTCTTTTAAGCTCCTTTCTGATATGTTTTTAAAGAAATATTTAGTGAGTTTGGAAATTGTGGGAGACTGGAGCGTGATTATTAGTATCTTTTGCAGGGAGTAAAACCTTTCAGGTCCGTGTGTCCAATGCCAATAACCTTTAAAACACCAAAGGAAACAGCTGAAATGTCTATACCTTATGCTGATGTGGTGGGTCAGATTCGGCTAGGTAGGCATTTTTTGACAGACCGTGTTGCGGAAAAAGTGCTACTGGATGATACAGTGCCAAAGAGCGTCAATGGGCAATTCATGCGTTGTTTTGGATTTATTCTCCTGTCGTAGTGTGGTGGACAGAATAAGGGTGAAGAAATAGTCACGGCGTACTTAAACTCTGAGAGTTTGGTCCAGTCAGACTGGGGCACCTCAGTTAGGCTACGGTTAATAAATACTTGGTCGGCAGGATCAGGATGCGTTTAATGTGATTGCATAAACAATGAAAACCGCTTGGCGGTTTTGCCATTTCTTGTTTATCTCGAAGTTATTTAATCATCTACTGTGAACGGAACCAAATAACTATATAAAATACGGAAAAAAATTCCAGTTATACAATGTGCGCATCACAGTGTGTGGCTCGAGCACGGATAAGTTATCGTAAATTGTCAAAAAGTGATCGACGGTCTGCAGTCCTGCTTTGGAGGGTGTTATTTTGATCATGTGAGGGATAATTTCACAAGGTTAGTAAAACTTCCATCCAAAAACTGGTCATCCGAGAAGCCGGTCAATATGTGGCTACGTGACACAGCTTCCGCATTTGAATATGTGAGCAACGTTATATCCCGTCTGAGTACGAGTTGGGCACATCGCTCATCAGTCGCTAGTGGCCACTGACCGGGAGATCAAGATTTCGAAATTCCTTGGACTTTTGTGGGATGCATACTGCCAATGATTCCCAATAAGGATGAAGCGTTTTTACAGCAGCATAGATTAGCTTTAGTTACAAGAAGAAATACCGCTTTAAACTGTTTTTGCGTGAATTGTGTTCTACGTTGTGTTTGTACTATTTTTAGTGTGGCTGCCTTGACCGACTTGTGGCGCTGTTTCATACAACAGTACTGCATATTCCGCGAGCGGTTTGGTGTTGTCCTGGTTGTGGTCATTAGTTTGATTTTCACCCATGACACTGGTGATTCCAACTGTGGCAAAGGTATCGGCATTTTACGTTAATGTCACTTTGAAGCATTTGCGACCCGTGATTAAACGGGTGGGTAAGGACTCGTTGCAACAAGTTGACTATCCGCTTTGGGAACTGCTGAAAGCGGAGAAGCTTCGACAAGCTAGATCACTGGAACTTGTAGCATCCGAAGTAAGTTGCAATAGTTTAACCCGTGAATTCTAGAATTTCACAGGCCGCGCAGTTTTGGAATGTATTTCATCATGTTTGACCAACAAATACACTGAAGGTTATCCATTTATCAGGTAAGTCCAAATGTTTCTGTTCAACAGTGAACATATCTATCCGTATTCATAAAATGTAGCGAAGTCATAAGCACTGAATTATCCCAATAGGGATACAGGCAGTTGCCAAGAAGTCGCTGATTCAAAGGTTACGTTGAGTTAAATCGACGTAGACCCCAAAAAGTCATATACATATTCATATACATATACCTATACATATACATATACATATACATATACACATGTTTATATAATTATACATTTATATATACGTATATGTACACGCGACACATGGGTTTGTCGGATGCTAGGTAGTGTAATAAAATCTATCAGACAGTGTCTGTCATCTCCTACGAAATACACCTTGACCGCAATAACTGTGTGACGCCGGGGGAATTCGGCTGTTGACAGACTGAGTATATTCAGCCTCTCAAGTAAAGTATGACAGCTGCCAGATAGCTTTATTTCTTTAGACGCAAATTACAAAACCCTAGCATTAGGGTTTCTGATAGCGTTTGGAGTTAATCGATTGTAGAAATATTAGTTGAGGAAATCTCTTTCTTGTAAGAAGGCAAATAAAGCAAATATTTGAGGCTTTTTACTTGCTGACTTTACCACAACTTCATGCTGTAATTCCTATTCAAAATATAACACATTTCTCATCCACAGTCGGGCTACCGTACTTACGCTTGATTGACCATACCGGTCAGTAACTTAAGCACAGCTTTGAAATGATTGAGTTGAGCAAGCGAGTACCCAGTTTCCTTTGTATGATATGTTACGAAGTGTACTCATTCGCCATAATTTTTCTGCTTCCACCCAACTCTGAACATACGTAGCCTACAATTCATTGTGAAAGGTCGGCCGTATTAAAAGTCGAATCTATAGTTTTCATTTGTTGACGAGAATATATAAAAAATTTTAATCGTTAAGTCGTAACACCCTTTTGGTGCTTAGCTGCCATTTCACCCAAAGAAAGCACGACAGCTGAGGTACTGTCGGATCGCCCAATCATAGACAGGGCAGTTGAGATGCCGGGCTCGAACCATAAAACTTCCATTCAGATAGTTTGCGTCCCAAACAACGTAGCAATCCTGAGCAAGAGAAAGATAAAGCAGGTTGTGATTTGGTAATTTTTACAGTGTGTTCTGCCGGTGTACAACTTTACGGTTCACGAATATGTCACCCCCTTTTGAAGATCGACCAAGTACACTCGGATGAACAATATTCAACCTGGCTTTACTGTGATGGAGAACTTCTACACACTGACTGGCGCGTCTAAAACTATTTTGAGAAAAATCCAACGATTTTGCGTAGATCCGAAGGATGAACACCACAGCCACCTGAATTGTTGTCTCTGTATTTCTTCTCTGGAAGCTTCTGAAGAGACTAGTTTATCGGCAGAAAACAGAGTACAACTGAGTTAATTTTTTATTATAGGATAATAATAAAAGCATTCAGTAGATATTTTGCCGGACGTAAAGCAGTTGCGTTTGAACAGAAGGCTGCAACTTAGAGTAGGTTTTCGGAGGGATATGAGAAATTCGCCTTTGGCGAAAGAGTAGATATGATAAGCGTTAATATCGGCTCCGGATTAACTTATTGCTTTTGCCGGTTTCGTTGTTCTACAGTTGAAGGGACCTTGGAGGACACAAGTTTCATTATGAAATCGTGAAATTAGAAACTTTCAGAAGACAAGTGTGGACTTCTCCCCTGACCTTCCTTTTCAAAATATAATTCGTCTGGGTTTGTCGAGCACCTCATCTCAATAAAATTTGATGTAGGCTAAAAAATATCGAAATCTTGTTCGATCGTGACCCACAATTCACAAGTTGTAGAGCGTTTCTGAAAACGGCGTGGACTCATTGATGATGGTTGCCTTTCTTCTTTCTCATATTTTAAGAGATTGAAAATTAGTTTTCTAGAAATTATTTACTGTTCTCGTTACTCAGTGGGAACATTTTACTTAGGTTACCGAGACTGGCATCTGTCTTCCGTATCGTCAGAATTCAGCTGCAATCGATTGCAGCCAAAGGTTTATCACTATGGATTTACCCTCCTGCTGAAACAGGATTTCGTCGTACATATCGACCAAGAATTTAATCGTAGCACCTTCATTCATCGTAAGCAACCATGAATACAAAATGTTATTCTGTTGCATAGTCCTACTTACCTTCTGTGAAGAACTGTCTTTACGAGGTCCTGTCATATGTGATTCGAATCTCGGGTAGATGACATCATAGATGACATGGTAGTAATAACTTCATGAAATCTACGAAAGTACATTTTGTCCAATGAGGCGGTGTCTTAGTAGCAGCAGTGCGTGTACACTGCATTGTAACTTCGCCGTTTACTGATATCCCATTGATTACGAGTATTCCCTATTTCACATTCTAGCGTTGGTGCTCTTCTACTACGAACGAGCGCTACCGTATCCACAGAGTGCGAAAACATCCTCTTTGAGGACCATTATACTAAATACTCATTTAGGTTATTGAAAGTGAGATTTTGTCCCTAGATGTCACACCGTTGCGAGAAAACGGACTGGCGTTTTGGCCAGACAGAAGTGTTGGGACAATTCAGTTTGTACGCTGAGTTACAAAATAGCAAGTACTCCGGTTTTTGAGTAGAAGGATTTAATTTTTGAATTAGCTAATACTTGGAACGGTGTGACGTCAGTCAATCTGCCACAAAGATAAAAAGATAACTTATCGCCTAAGACCGTTTGCATTGCTTCAGCATAGCTAATCCATGCGATGTCATCCATATAATGCTTCGTATGAACCCATGGTCAACATAAGGAACCTTCCCTCTTCGTGCTTGTTTTTGCGCAGAGCAATATCTGATGCGCCCCTTGGTATTTACTTTGTCCTATTTAAGTTGGGGAAAAACAAGTTGGGTTTGAGAGAACTGAGCACTCACTTTGTGGACAATCATACTGCTTGAAACGATGATGGGTAAATTTAATATCTATCTGTGTCACGTCGGTTGAATGAGCAGTGAGGATACATGGTTGTCCAACCACGACAATCGGACTGCAATGGTTCCGGCAAATAACGGTGGTGGATGGCTGTTCAACCAACAAAATGGGGATGCAACCACTAATTCATAGTTACGTCCTGGCCATTGGTGATTATTAGCAATACTAAGTATGCTGAATGTGACTGAATAATCTCGAAACAACCACAGGTGGGTAGCTCCTCCGTAAATAATTCAAGGAGGGATAACCATGTGAACTGGTTTGCAGAACCAAGAAATATCGGAAGGCAGGTGTTTCGAGGGCAGCTCAGTGCTAGGTACGTACGAGATGAGTTGCATGAATAGGAATATGAGTATAATATAATAAGAGGCTTTCGGCTAGGTAAGAAAAGCATCCACAGGATGGTTATTCAGCCAAAATGTCTGAACAATGCATTCCACAATGCGTAGCGATATACGTACTTATCCACTGTATTATCCATATGCAAAGAATCTGAAACAAATAGTGTGATGAGGCCTGTGTATCCTTAATGTTCGAATTCTTTCAGAGGAGAATATTTTAAGTTGGGGAATGCAAGTATATCTGTGGGTTCTTTGATAATTTAATTTAAAAGAACACTCAGTTACCAATTAAGTCCTAAGTTCCTTGTAACCATTGGTCCAATGAATTTTTCTGCCAAAGAGATCCAATCAAATGCTGAGAGATCTCACTAGAATTTGGATATTCAGACCCTGAAAAACGAATATAGACTTTGCTGAAAAGCTATTTCAATGATCTAAATTTTTGTCACAAAGGAACCAAACACAGTGATCGTACGACGCTAATCGCGGCGGTGCAACATTATGTTCCTTTTCTGACTCCCCTCTGGCTAAACTTCTGATGCAGCGTCTGATGCCTCACTATCAACGGTCGGGGGTGTGATTCTTCACCAAAGACACCCATCAGTAAAAAAGTAGCGTTTTAGAACCCATTCAACTTTCTAGCCGAATTCACAACGACGCCAGGAGCAAGTTAATAAATACCCGCTTTTAGTGTACGACATTTGGAACGGCTGTTGTGAACTTCAACTCAGATTTCTCCGAAGGTTAGTTACTTGGATTTCATAGTGTGATTCTGATCGATAAAACGCTTGTCTCCATCTGGTGGCGTAACATTTACAGATCATTTACAGACACATCCCATTTCCGAAGCCAGCATATTTTGTACGAGACCACTGGTCGGTACAACACAAGTGATGCGCCACATAATATTGGCACCATGTTGCAATTGGCATTATTCACTACACATTGGTAAGATCATTTCGTTTACTACCACTATGGGCAACTGCTAAGCAAATAACCATTACAAGCAGGCCTATCATATTAATCGCCAGCTTTAGGAAGTTCATATCCGTCCACCTAAACCAAATCAGCCAGCACTGAGACGATGTTTCTGGGACGTCGAAAACAACAATAGGGCAATCATGGAGTTTATTTTAGGACGTGCTCATCAATACGAATTTGGCAGTCCTATTTTTCCCAATCACACAGGTTTTTGGGGATTACAAAGGGGTATAAGGGTACGGTTTCCCCTTGAATATTTTTTGAGGAGAACCAGTGTATTAATTTACCACATTCGAAGGGAACGTCTGTTGTGAACCTGGAGTGCTTAACAATTTTTTTCGACTGAGCACACAAATGTAGCCGGGTTTATCACGGTGCAGCGCAAAAACACGTTAAAAGCTCGCTTTATAGACTGTTTCAGTGTGAAAAGAAGTAGAGTTATAACCAACAATACCTGAAACATATACGTTTGTATCACCGTCAAGTCGTCTACACCTTGGTATAAACGTGAAAGTTTCGCGACGCAGTCATTTTAAATCCAGCCATCATCTGTTAATTAAAATTATCCTGATTGCTTTCGGCAGAGCCGATATAACTCTACAAATACTGCGAAGAATTAAAGAAAAATGGGTGCACCATCAACAAGGTTGACCAACTGAGGGGGATTGCTGAAGGGCATTCCAATCTGGCCTGTTTCTAAATTGGTATCGATGGAAAATGATTGAGTTTTTACTGGTTAGCTAAGAACCAGCTGAATGGAAATGGCTGCAGTGATATTCCCTTTGTTGTTAAGTGGCATACACCGATTTATACTAGAAGACGTCTCTAAAAGAGTGGGAGTTTCGTGCCCATTTTGTGGTGTATTATGCTGCAATTTGCTTTCAAATTTCGACATCCAATCAAGTGAGCAACTTTAGACCATTCATTGTGAGTCAGACAAGGAATTTAGGAACAGAGGTCACGGAATAACCCTTCAAACTATCTCATGTACGCAGTATTGTTTCAGTGGATCACAGGTAGATCATTGTTCCTTTCCGCTCGCATTCCTAACAAAATTTTTACCGTGTATCAAGAGTCCACTTGATTCTCAATTTTCATTCTCAGCCACCGCTTTTATAATTGTGACAACTGTTCATTATTAACCTGTTCCCATTCTGATTCGCAACAAAACACCAACTTGATTAAAGAAATGAGTAAATGCTCGACCTGACGTTAAAACGAACTGGCTGATTCAAGTCAGAATGGTAGCGAAAATTCACCTGGGTGGATCAAACGACTGACGGACAGCCCTTCATCTGACAGATGGCAATAATCTCTTGTCCGTTTTCAGTAGTTGTTGCTTTCCTCCATCTTCAACGGTACTCAGAAACGCATTCCGGTAAACTTATATTCCCAGGCTGCCGAGAGGTACCACATTCATTGACCAGGTAGAAGTTTTAGCTCAGAAAAGGCTTTTGGAACTCTTCAAGTTGAAGCTTCCCGGAGAAAGCTTGACTGTCGCTCCGTGGGGCGTGAATGTTCAGCCACTGAGTGGGTCTCCAGCAAACATGGCGGCTATGACTGCACTTCTCCGACCACATGATCGTATCATGGGTTTGGACATTATGGCCGGTGGTCATCCAACTCACGGTCATGCAACGGCCAACAAAAAGTTGAGCGCAACATCCATTTATTTCGAAACAATGTCTTATCGCTTAGACGTAAGTCTCCTGTCTTCCTTCTCAACTAAAGTGTTGCAGATGCATAGTATTGTTTTTGTAGAAAGACGAGCTTGTCTCCAAGATGTGTTTTGATTTTCTGATGTTTTTACTGTGTTTGTCCACAAGATTCTCCACTGAATGGTATTGAAAGTACTTTTCCCCTGAAGCATTTCTACATTCATTCCGGTGGTGTGACCAAACGATGACCTTAGTTAGGCCGTTTCACACTTGCCAAGTCATTAAATACAGAAATGAATGCGTTTTCTCTGTCTGCTTCAGGGATACGAATAGCCGAGGTGAAGAGCTTAGAATTGATGAAATAGTACGGAGGATAAAGTTCACTCTTCAGAATGAAGTCAAGATGAAATCTTGAACCCGGCTGCATAAACTAGAACACAACTGTTGATGGTCCTTGATGAAGCTCGTGCTGCTTGTTTATTCCAAGCTTGTTCCAGTGGACGTTTAAATTTTAACAACCTCGAAAACCATGTGGTACGGTAGCACCAGCCAGCTTCCTTCATCACTCGATTTTCTATAGACCAAGACGGTGCAGTAGTGAAGTAGCGGTGCTGAGCATTTGTGGTTGCTGTTTAGCTTTCCGTTGCTGTTAGTTCCGTGAAAGTACGCTGTTTTTTTTCTTTCAATATGTGTAGTTGAGTACATGTTTGGACACTGTGTGTAAGCTGCAATTCTACAAGAGATTCTGACAGATAAACCGAACTTTTAACGTAGCCTATAGTCCCTCACTGAAGTGATCTGCCAAAAAATGACTTCAGCCATATGTGAGTGTTCAAAACAACAACTTCGGTAACAGACCTATCCTGGACTTTAGATGTACACCATCGCTATCGTTTGTAAGTCAAACATCGCCCTACAGTCTCCTTTCGTGGGTTATCAAATGCTCGCCAGTTTTAAGCGGAAAGATTTATGATAGCTTTTCTGCTGCGCCATTGTGGATGTCCTAAGTAACTTAAAATTTCACTCCTCAACCAAGTCAACTGCGGGGAACCAACCATGGCATCGTCCATATCATCCATTGTTTCAGCTACGACAGGAGTAATGTGTATTAGGAAATGACGGTTGAATATGCTGTAGATTATTTTATGCACGCATGTAATCGATGATCCTCAATAGGGATACCTATTGCAACTTTACTTATCAAGACATCTGACTTCGTCAGAACAGTCAGGCGATTTGGTTGCCTTCATTTGGTCATGTGCAATTGCACTCTGCAACCGTGCAACTTCTTAATGCTGACATAAATATGAACACTGATGATCAAAACGAATCAGTCGGTGTCCTCATAGTTTTGAATCATGATAGTCTGCCTTGTCCTTGAGCAGAGTTCACCTGAATTTTTCAGGATAATTACGTTTTTATCCAAGGTGGCTAATATTCTTTCGAGTAGTATAGGGCGAGCATTTCCCCACGGACAAGGGAGCAAAATAAAAACGATTTCAGGCCCACCATTTTGAGGGTGTTTAGTCCTATACTGAATCCCAGAGAGTTGTACACCTTTCAGAACGCCTTCGTCTGGTATCAGTTCATCCTCGAAATACTGTCGATGCATCTGAGGACTCCCACCAAGTGATCCAATGAATTTTTCTGAGATATTTCGGAAAAATGAGGACAGAAAGCGGTACACAATGATATCTTGCTCCTACATAAAGGTCGTCAGGTCTTGTTGTATGTATCATTGTGAAACAGGCATGTTTGTTTTTCCTAGCTATACTACATTAGAAAGCCATGTGATAACTTGGAGAATATGATATAATGGCACAGAGTCGAAAAGGAGAATTTGGTAACTGCTGAGTGTGTTGTTTGACTATCTTCCACCACTCCTATCGGCAGTCTGTGTATGTCAAATGCTAGAAACTGCTTATTGAGATCGATCAAGCCGGCGCCAATGTACTGTGCAGAGAACATTTGTAAAGCCGACATATTTTGTGCAATATTTCTTTGGAAATTCCGGACTAGTCACAGGGAACAATGCCATTGTGTTCTCTTCTCTTTGGTGGCTTGTGGATAAACGGTTTTTATGTACAAGATCGCCTGTTCAGGTCTTTTGCTATTTTCTTGGAGAAAACTCTTTGTTTATCATTTAAGGAAGAGACAAGATATGCAAATCCATATGTGTCAGTAATTCGGGCAGACTATTTATCATTTCAGCCGAATACTGGGTTAATTGATTACAATGCACTAGAGGAGCTTGCATCCGGATTCCTGCCGAAAATGATTATTGCAGGCGTTTGCGTTCACCCGCGGTTATTGGACTATGCAAGGTTTAGAAAGGTAAGTGTTGAAATTCAGTCAATAACAGTTTATTTATGGGTTGTGTGACTTTACTCTTTCCCTACTGAATGGTATTCACGGTACTTTTTCATGAAACATTTCTATATCCAGTACGCTCCAACCCCACCGCGAGAGAGCTACCTGTAGTTAGGAACTCTCCTACGTAGCCTATAGCTGTATTCTTCGTCAGCCGCGATTTATTCTGGTCCACTCCCGAAAAGTAACCATTCTCAGGAGAGTTCAGCCACTTCGCTCTCCTAGGTTGTCGCTCTTCTTGGTCCTTTACACTAATGGTGCAACAGGTCTTTCGTGCACGAATAACTTCTGCTGAACATACCATCGAAAATACATATTTCAACGTTTGATGATACTACTATGAAACACTGAAACTAGCGCAGGAATATTGAAGATATTCCTCATGAGACCCTTATTTCAACGTATTTTTCTCACGCAGCTTAGCTTTTGCATCTACGCTAGTCTCACTATCAGTAAAATGGATGGTTATTCCATAACAAAACTCATCGCGCCAAAGACAGAATAACAATTAGGAAGCACGCCTTCGGATTCCGTGGATTATGTCCTATAGATTGAAAAATCACTGCGTTTGGAAGAAGGAAATCAGTTACCAGGCTTAGTTAAAGAACCGTCCGTTTATTCTGAATCCAGTGTACTAATATTGGAGTTAGCTTCATGCAACTTTGCTTGGCACATCATTGAAGTCCATGCCAATAGATGTGGAACTTACAGGTAGGTACGTCAAACGACAAGAGGGGGGTTGGTGGTACGATATTCTTAGTGAAAGCCAACCATAATAATGTCCATTTGCCATTACTGGATGGTAGCGTTATACCACTATCCAGGTGGTTCCGGGTCCTCAAGCTTCTTGCGATGGGCACTGATGACGATTCGTCTTGTCCTTAAGAGCACGTTGACTTTATCCTATTAAAAAAATTCGCCACTGAAAATTTAAAATCAACCAAGAATTTAGAGACTACTGGCTAATTGTAACCGTTTGTTCATACCATCCATCGGTCAATAACCAGACAGCACTTTAAAGGGACTGGTAGAACTGCGGTTGTTTCCGTAAATCTCAACCGCACAAAGTGGTTCAGACTTATTGAAACCCTGTCTCGGTGGAACCCATCATGTTTTATTTTTCACTTGGTTGCACCGTCCGTAAAGCGTAGATGTCACTATGAAGCACGACAAAAGTACCTGTCCTTATTTTTGATTGCAGATATGTGACTCCGTTGGTGCCATCTTGCTAGCTGACATGGCTCATATCGCGGGTCTGGTTGCAGCAGATCTGATCCCCTCACCGTTTGAGCATGCGGATATAGTGACCAGCACGACGCACAAGACTCTTCGTGGTCCACGTTCTGGTATGATTTTCTACCGGCGTCATTCGCTCAACTGTGAAAATTCAAATCGCACCGTGCCGGTTGGGGAGTATGAAGAGAGAATCAACCAAGCCATCTTTCCCGGACTGCAGAGTGGTCCACATGAAAATGTGATCGCTGCAATGGCTTGCATGGCCAAAGAGGTGAATCTTCATTAAACTTTCAACTAGCAAAAATCCTTTCCGTCCTTAATCAGTATGGGGTTCTTGGGAATGAAGAATATTGGGCGTACTGGTCCGCAAACAATCACAAAACTCTTAATTCAGCTTTCCCGGCACTAGTTATTCAGTTTGATAAGGCATGTTTAGTCGCAAAATGGGAAGTAGTTCCGTTCGTCCATTAGAGTAAGGGATAATAAACAAGATGATTTAGATTTCAGTATTAGCTGAATTCCTCAAACTAGAATGACATATGTGAGTGAAAAGGTGTGATCATGCAAAGAACGGCGATCTTTTCACTGGGCTGTCCAATGTGAAGGAAACTCGTGTTGTTAGCCCTTAATTAGGACTCCTTGAGGGAATCTTCTTGTTCAAAAGTCGGCTCATTGGGTTGCGACCCTCCTGGTGAATGGCTGCCCGTCACCCCGACAGAGATAATGCCTGATCACATGGGCTCAAATAGGAGCATTCGAACTTACAGGATAATGCTTAAACCGTAAACCTTACATTCGTGCCCTGGTCGTCAATATATTTTCAGCTCGAGACTTCTGCTCCATAAAGAAATTACCCATAAAAATCAAAGGTTGGTCGAATAGTGTCCGACTTCACGCCAATATTACAGGAAAAGTGGTTTCAGAAGCGTTATTTAATCAAATTTGAGGCATTCCGTACTTTTTGTTGGATCGAGTAATTGTCCAACTCCATGACTGAAATCCACGAAGAACCAACACTCATTCTTTCACCGCGTGAACATACTTCCTAAACAATGCTTGGAGAGTGACCTACAGCCTTCCTTACTCTCATCCTTCTTCATGAAACCTTTAAGTTCGTAAGCTGTCAGCACTTTGTAATTACGAGTGTCGCACGGACAAAACCAAAAACTACATTTGCTTCCGTGTCCTTCACGATATCGCAACTGTTTCTACCCAGTATTTACTGATATCTCAGCATCTTAACTGCTGTGATTTCTACAACTTGCATGACAGCGACGCACCGAAAAGCGCTTAATCTGGAAAGTGTTGTCTGAGGCAAGACTAACAAATATGACGATATCGACTCACAAATTCCTTTACCTGGCGTGCGAATTTCTCACTTTTGTCCAGGATTGTTCTGAGCTTGTGTAGCACTTCTCCATATATGACTAATATGCCACGGTACTGCATCACTTAGTGCAATGCGGTGTAATGTAATGTAGCAAAGCGTAGCATAATATAGTGTAGCAAACTACGGTATAGTAAGCTTAAGGCAATTCCCATCGTTCGTCATCCGAGATGCCGTGATTTCGCAGTGTACTTCAATTTAGGCCATTGTTTCATCCTATTTTACGTTTGTCACATGGGTGTTAGGTTTTCACACTCCCATTCTTTCTAAGAATGAGGCGAATTCCATAATAGGGGCTGTTCAACGAATCCTGAGTTTGCTTCTCCATTGTCAATAGGAAAACCATGTAAGTATTCCTAAAGGCAGATTACATTACCGCTTGCCATTTCCTCTCGCTTGTTTAGGCCTCAGAACCGCATTTTATCGAGTACAGTAAACATGTTTTATGCAATAGTCAAGCACTTGCAAAGGAACTCCTCTCCCTTGGACTTCATCTGGTCACTGGCGGTACTGATTTACACTTCGTGATTGTCGATTTAAGCCGTTCCTCAGGGAGGCCGAACTTAGGCATGGGAGACGCTGCTCGGGTTCAGGTGGTTGCTGACGCCTGCGGCCTCATTTTCAGTGCTGTACCAGTTCCACACGATGACAGTTTTAACAAAACTTCGGGCCTTCGGATAGGTAAGAGATGCTTGTGTATTATGCTAACTTATCTAACTCTTGATGTTCTTTTCTTAGCTAAAGGAGTTCCAAACCCCCTCTCTGAATGGCTCGAGAGTGCAGGTTGCAAATTGGTGTCTGTATACACTGTTTATACACTCTTTATTACCCTTTTATTTACGTAGATGCCACTTTACATATTTATTGGGAATGTAAATGTTAGATGTTACAAGCAAACCACAGAACATGTCACAGCTCACTGTTCCAAAGGCCTTTGTTCAGAGAGAAGTCGCTCATAAGTGTGTGGATTTTTGATAGTTATAAGTGTGAGGTGACTTTTGTTGAAGCGCTGTTTATTTTCTGTAAAATTCGAAAAGTCTCACTAGCTCTGTTGTTGGTGGTCGCTGCACCAGCAACATAACTGAAGCGACCCATATAAAACGGGTTTCTTCGAATGGTCACCCCAGATGTTTGCAAACGCTGTAGTGCACCAGACAGTATCCTCTCTAGACAGTACACCAAGAGGAGTTTGACGTGCATTCAGCTAATTACTTAGGGTGGGCAAATGTGATTTATCTTTAAGTGAGCTCCCTGTGGGACTGAAAATCCACCTTATTTTTATCCCGTCTAGCATAGTTTGATCCTTTACTTTAGAGTCGGTCTCACGCGTTAATCACACAATCGTATTGGTTCCTCACAAAAACATTCCAAAGGCACGTGATTATTTTATACAAAGGTTACTTTGCTTTAACCCCGTGAAATTCACCAGAGATGAACCGGAAAAAACATTGATCATAATCTTACTTTTCATGTATTATAGTACTATATATGGCGCACAAAAAACGCACCTTTGAAAACAAACCTCCCTCTCGGGAGCTAAACCTTGCATCGATCAGACAGGTATACTGATGAATCATGTCTATATCACTCGTGGTCACGCATTTGACTGTATGTTAACAGGCCTTAGCAGTAGATTCGGAGTATCATTTCGGAATAAAAATGATTGCAGGAAACTGATGATGGCGTAAATACATCGATACCTATATCTTGCTTCCGGCTGTCTGCTAGCTGACATCCGTGGACTGTTTGTGGGGTGTACTTTGGGCCGTTAGTCGAAATCCGGTGCATTCATTCTGGTTGTAACCAATTTTGCCATTATTGCGGAGTCTATATCGCACAAGTGTAGAAAAAATAAACGAAGGTTGATGGCTTTGATAAGGTAGCGACACTCACCTTAAAGTCTTCCCACTGGATCCACGGCTCTCATTGCTTGCGCGTCATTTTTCTGATTGCCAGCCTGTAAGATCATTGACGATTTGCACTGATGATAGGCTAAATGCTTGACATCATATTTCGGGAGGAGGATCTACTTACTATTCGACCCTAATGCTCCAGAGAGCAGAGGCAGACAATCACGAAAGAATCCGTTACATTTACATGAAAACTTTACAGAATTACCAGATGTTACATTAAAATCCGTCACCTGATGTCTATTTACAAGAATAAAAAAAGACCGGTGAATAGGGATGTCAGGGAAAGCAGGTTTTTCTATATCCATGATCACTTCTGAATTTGCATAAATGTTATAAACAATCAAACAGTTATATATCCTGAATTATGTTTTCAGTATGTTGCGCTTAAAGTTGCGGTTTTGTTGATGGAAACGGCTCAGCTGTGTATCAGCATAATTAATGAACCCAAGTAATTACCACTGCAAGACCACATCTACGAACATTCTTGGTCTAAAATTTTTCCGGGCTATACTGATAGTCGAAGGGTGTTTTTACAAATGGGAACGGAACCATCCATCTCTGTCGAGAAAGCATCTGTACTAAATGGGAGATAGCTTGCGCTGTCATTCTCGGAGGTACTGCCTTACAACCAGAAGGAATCCCATGTTTTCCGACAAGCCAATTACATGGGTGTTGCTAACTGCTTGTCCGAGTACCTATGAGAATACTACGTGTACGGAAGAGTGGATGGATGGAGGAAAATTTCTGACCTTAAGTTGACTCTGAATGCTTACTTTCCTCTGTTGATAAGTTTCACAAGGGATTACTGCAGTCAGGCTCACCTTTTGTGTAGTTTCATCCACATATGAATAAAATGTGATAACTTACCTAGGTCCAAACTGTGTGAATACAAATTCGTGAAGCTTCGTCTGCGTAGCTTTTAAAAGCAACCGCGGACTTCCCTAAGGTGCGGATATTCGTGCTTCACTTTGATGTATGCGGACTAGCGTTGCACCTCATACATTTTTTGTCCGCAGGTACACCCGCACTCACCTCACGCGGTTTTTTGGAAGATGACTTCAAAATCGTTGCATCGTTAATCAACGAGGTCCTCAAAATAACTGAAGAGTGTAATCGCGTTTCGAGTAAGTTGTAACTATTAATGTTTTATTCTGACTCAGTGTGTGGTCAGTTCTGTCCCACTTATCCCCTAGCTTTCTTATTTACTTATCTATTTATTCACTCCAGTTATCATTATTCGTGCGCACATATCCGTATCTCCAAACGCACATACTAAAAGTTAATCACATCTTACAGGCTTCTGTTCTTTTGGTTCTCTATGGATTTCTGTCGTGTGGTTCTATCAACCTGCACATTTTTGATTCTCTCCTTTAGTTCACTGGGATTCTCTGCCAAAGCTGCTAAGCACTAACCCGAAAATTGCGACATGGATTTCAAATATTCGTCAGCAAGTGTCGGAATTTGCTTTGGCCTTTCCAATGCCGGGAAACGATGATATATGATAGTAAATCAGGTTAGAGCCAATCCAATGGCATTGTCATTCCGATGGTGACGTTCACGATCGGACCTGAATAAAGGTGCCTCCGTTGACCACGTTCCTTTTGCTCATTCAGTGGGCGCTTTATGAGTAATGTTTCACTCTCAAACTTTGCTTACTGTTTTATCAAAGTAAAATTTTTATGCAGACATCAGTTTTCTTCATGAATTCATCTTGAAATGCTACAAAATGTCCGTGCGATAGCTGATTGAAACTACAGCCTACTTCTCGGTCACAGCTACGAGGCAGTTGTCGCTGACGCTAGTGCATCTACCTGGCTAATCTCAGAATTAGATTATTTCAACAATGAATATGGTATGAACACGACTTTTGTCGAATGTTTTGTTGAGATAGCGAGTGAAATGCTCAAGTCTTATAACATCAGATGATAAGAAGGTAAATTAATATGCACAGCTATGGTCGCTGGTCTGTCCACTGTGCTGGGTTATTTGATTGCAAACCAATCAAAGTGGCATCATCAGTGCGTTGTTAGAGAGCTCGGTGGAGCGTGGCGATGGGTCAGTGGTTGCACATCTGTCGGAGTATGTGGATGGGGATTGAGGCGAAATAGCTGGGAATCAATCTATCCGCTCTCCGGACGGAACGAACTAATTGGATGGTTCTATAGTTTTGTCATGCTCTGTTCGTGTGTTTCATGGGCGAACTAATACTACTTTCGTTGGGAGATTTACTTTCCGATAAAATGTGCCACCTGCTCACTGAAAGTCACTCAGTTTCACTAACTTGGAGTGAAGTCATGCTCAAAATCTTTAGTGTCTCACACTTTTGCCCTGTTGCACATTTGTCAATTGTGGAACATGAAAAAATGCTGAATCCTCTACGTTCATTCAGCTAAATCAGCTGATTAACCTATTTTTTGATGACTATCCCTCAGATGTCTGTCTTGACCTCTGATGAATTTCTGTTAACATCAACAGTTGTTTGGCGCGCGATGTTTTTGGGCTCAGCAACCAATTTAGTCTATTTAGCACAAAATGTGTTGACGACAGATGCCTGTGGCACATTTCAACACCACATTGTTTTTTCGATGAAGGGATAAAGTGTATAAATTACGTCTCAATTTCTTTCACCTTATACTGAAACCGGTCAAGATATCCAGAGAAAAATAGGTGTGCTGTTGTGCTCCTAATACTCTGATCATAACCAGTTGAACAAGCTTCGTCTTTTATACAGAAGGACCTATAATATCTTTGAGCTTGTCGGTGAAGCATGGTGCGCTCAACTTGCTCGTAGGTTTGTAATATCGCTGTATTTACAGTACAATCAGTTGCGCGCAGACCACAACGAACAAGGACAGACTTGAGTTTATATAACCGAAACTTAAGTGAAGAGTTCATTAAATATGCACACCCCACTCGTGCGAGACTGGAATTTGGTAGAGGTGTTACGGCAGAGTTAGACGAGAGAGCATGATTTATGGTACGGGACACATAAAAAGGTGTTTCGTAAATGCTGGCTTGGATCATCCTCAATTCACTCTCGATCAGGACATTGTCCATGTTTGTCCTAGCTCAATAAAATTTGTCTGCTGATTTCAGTGTCAGCGTGTCTGAAACAACACTTCAAACCGTTTTACTTGTTGGTTCTAAAGGGTATGTTAGTATCTAACTAATCACCCGCATCTTAAGATAAAAGATCTGCTTCTAACAAGAGTAGGTTCATTTTGTAAGCTTGTTCAGTTCAAAAAAGCAGTACGACTGATAGATTACGTTATGGATTCTTTCAACGCACTCAGCAAAGCTTAATTTGAATAGTGGTACAACTTAGTGCTCAAAGTAACAAATAAATAAATAAATAAATTAAATAAACAAATAAATAAAGCAAAGAAC
Organism: Opisthorchis felineus; assembly: GCA_004794785.1. Lineage (NCBI taxonomy): Eukaryota > Metazoa > Platyhelminthes > Trematoda > Opisthorchiida > Opisthorchiidae > Opisthorchis > Opisthorchis felineus. Next base: position 195,434 of record SJOL01006393.1, on the reverse strand, counting down.
ATGACCATCTTATCAAGCTAGAAGAAAGATGACTTGGCAATGTGTTACCCGTCAGTTCCTTTCAGTCTTTTCACTCTACTTAGACAAAGCTTGAAAGAGACTTCATTCCTAGTTCCCACGCGATTGGATTATCCCATTTAGCAATAACTTTCAGTTTTCGATTATCTTCGTACTTTAAGAAAAAGTAACGTAATGCAGTGGAGGTGCGAGACTGAAACTGCCACCCATGTAGTCGAGGCTGTTGAGCCGGTCAAGTTGGCAATCGATTTTGGGTAATTCCACTTTCCAAGACGACAAAGTTCAGCCACAATATATGGACAGACAGGTCGTGAGTGATAGTGCTTTCAACTAGGTTTGCACTTAACTGCAACAATGTGAACCAAACCTCGTGTCTGCAGAACAACGTCTACCTGTAGATCGTCTATATTCTCCTGTCCCTCCTATTTGTCTCGCATGTTCCAACTAACATAGTGTAATAACTGAAACACTGATTTGTCTATTAATGAAATCTGACTCAGCAATATACAAGTGTAAAGGGTACTCGGACGACAATTTTAACTTGCGACAGTTTCTTCGTAGTTTGGGCAAATTCAGATGCACAGACCACGAACAATGTTATTCTAGTACACTAGGCAGCATGGTTTTATCACTTTGCCTGATGACAGTTCGTTTCGCCAATCAGGCCATGGACAAATGACCACAGCAAATCGCCCGCATGGGACGGAACATGTATGGTTTATAATTCCAAATTATGGACAGGTTTATTGATCACCCTTGAACTAAATGGTGGCTATACGGTCGCAACAGGGCTGTCTGGATTCCAGCGGAAATATGATTTGAAGAGTGAAAAAAGTTAGAAAGAAATAAAATCACGTGGGAGCAGGTAGCAACATGCAGTGTTAATGATTTTTTCCGTAGAAGACTAGAAACGACGGTGTTAACAATGAGTCTGTTTCCGACCTAAATTTCCAAGAGTTATGCTACTGTAGTTTGGAATTTGTTTCTGTACCGTCAACAGGATGAACAATCACATAAGAATTTTCATTAAATCTTTCCAACATACGTCGCTGTTTTTCCGCCCTTATAACGTCACTTTCCTGTTAACCTGGAGGTTGACCGCTGGGTTTTCTATCTTGCGTCGACAGTCTACAGGTTGGTTATGACAGATTTATGCAAGGATTGCTCGTCGGCTTCTTCAAGCGGTTTCTTTTCGACTGTGTGTGCCTGGCTAGAGTAAGTTTTGATCTGTATCAACATCTTCACTGAACTTCATCGTGTTTGCTGGTGCTTACAGGCTCCTTCTGAGACTGACTTCCTTTACGTGTTGTCCGACTGTCAATGATAGAATTTGTAAGCTTACGCCGTTCACCGATTGTAACCTGGCTTATCTTGTACTTTTGTAACCCGTTATCTTACTTTTCGATGGCTTTTTTGTCTTTTGTGTCCAGTCAGCAGAAGTTCTTTCTTATGACTGTTCAATGAAACACGAGTCTCGTCAAGTGTATTACGCTTCCTCGTTAATATCCCTGTTTCTTGTGTTTTTAAAAGGTATGGTAGTCTTACTTGAACACACAGAGTTACTTGAATCTGTCCTTCCAGAGGCTAAAAGGACTAAACATATTTGACATTTTCGTGTAGACCCAAAACGTTATAGCGTTTTCAGTGAACGACTGGGTCGGGGTCTGCTCTCCGGATAACCTATAAGATAAGAAGAGTGTGTCTAGAAATATCGACGCACAATTTGACATCCTGTCACTGGATTCATTCTGTTCCGTCTACCATGTACACCAACACATGTACACAGTCCCTCATATTCTACTTATATGGAAGTGTGGGTTAATTCTAAGGTATCAAAAAATGTCCAAACATTCTTTAAGGACATTTGATCTTCCAGCAACATTATGAATGATGTGTTAAGCTCATACATCCTTTCACTCAGGAAACAGCTTTGCTAACAACAGAATGCATGGAGTTTGTCATGTCTATGAAAATCCTGAAAATTTTCCTTACGTCGTTTGTCAGACAGACGGTCGCTGATTGTCTAGACGGATGTCTCGAAACAACAAAGTGACCTGGAAATTTCATCAGCTTTCTGCGAAAAAATAGAGTATTGCAGATAAGTTAGACTGCTAACCTTGGATGGTCTGTGTATAGTGTTCATGTAGCTAGCTAATATATCGGAGAAAGGAAGGGTCAAAAGCACTCCTATGATTTGACTGAATATACGCCCTTTCCGGGGTATCTTTTCCTAGAGGACGAAAAACATAAGTATTCTTAAATGTCGACTTCGAATTCACAAACCCCAGGACATTGTACATTAGTTCAAATTCTTCGGCAGTTTTTTGTCGTACTGAGCTTGAAGACCACAGTTACTGAGGTCTGGCTATTTGAGAGGGACGTCAAAATTAATCTCAAATGATTTAAATGGTCATTTTTTAAACAGAATGAAAGTATGTGGTGCAAAATGATACGGACAATTCATTTTGCCATGCCATGCACTGCGTGACTTCACAAAACTTGATAAACATGTGACCAAAGAGCGGACTCTCCGTAGATATCGTGGGTTAGACAGCTAATCCGGATGCCGAACCTCCAATCTCGGAAGGGACTACCGCGTTTTGTTGCTGAGCTACACATAGGAATTTGCAATAAAGACCCCAGTAATATAGTTTTGTTCGCAAAACAAGTGGTAGCGCATTGGAAGCTACTACCATTGTTCCTGCATTAGCGTAAAGAAACCCATCGCCTCACCATAACTAAGGTATGGAAGTCCTAGTCGGCTTCATAGTAAATCATCGCGTTGTTGCGCGGAACTATGTTGTACTAAGGCACAGCATTTAGAAAAGAAGGCGGAAAGAGTGTTTAGTTTGTCAATCTCGTCCTGCTGCGTCACTGCCTGATATCCACCAACCTTCCCCATGTGGGAGTTGAAGTGGGGAACAACATTTCCAGGCGAGATTTTGTTCAAGGTGTTCTTCGGTAATTGTTTGACTGGCGTGTTTTACGCACGACCCGGCTCTCTTATCCTGACGGGCTTCACAGATTGGTCGGGAGAAAAATCTCCAAAAGGTTTCTAAATCCCGTCTCATTGGGAACGCGCTGCTGAAAGGTGAATCCTACAATTATGCTGACATGAAATTATTTCTGAGTTACTCTTTCTGAAGTTTCTACAGTAGTAATGAAACAAACAGTTCCAAATGATAAGGAAAGACGCACGACGTAGTGAAATCCAACCTTCACGCCAACTGTTTACAAACAAACAACTTGTTTTAAGCGTAAATATTGGGTAACTGAGTAACTTCGATTTGCTTCATTATTTAACTGCTGTTCGCTTGTTCGTCAGGTATTGTCGGTTGGTAGCTGTTTCCAGACTTGCTGGTCATATCAAACTTTCCAGACTGGGTACCACGCAGGATACATAGCATCACAAGTGGCTTGCGTTGAGCCATTTGTGGAATTAGCTGAACTCCCAGTGGAATGAGATCAGAGGAGGGAACCAAGAAATGCAGTCCTCAAGCCATTGGCACAACCAACTGACTAAAAGTGATACCGAACAGGGGAGACTGTGTGTGTGTGAGTGGGGGATGGTATGCGCCATCATTGTCACAGTCAGAAATAGGTAATCGCTTGTGGATCTCTCAGTTCCTCTTTGTGAATGGTCTGAATCTGGGCACAGTATAATCGGTGCAGGTGGTAGTGTCCAAAGTACACTGCATATTCGCATTCGCCTGCAAGTAATTTCTAAAATAAGGTTCAAAATCCTGTCACTTTTCTGAAAAAGGCTGTTCCCATGGCATACGGCCAACATATCCATGATCATTGGTAATGCATCAAATGTTGTGCCTGGGTGCCTTTTACGTACTTTAGGGTGAGGCGCAAATTAATATCATTTTTTCGTTAAACGGCAGCTTGAATAGATTGAACTCAATTTCGTCGACGACCGTACGGGAAAAAGAAAAACCACTGGTGCCGTTGATTATATGGTAAGAGCCAGGGTGTTTTTTCGTATCAAATGTCAATATCCTCTTTAGCACCGACATTTGGCTCATTAAATTAAAGGCTTAGCTAGGCCAGCTACGGCTCGGTTACCCAACCTAGCTTTGTGGCGGTCACATGATTCAATATCCAGTATTTTTACCTGTGCTCTTTATCGTAAAAAATATTACGGACGCCAATAATTGGATTGTTGAAGTGAAATTCTAACGTACAGGTTATGCAGAGTAGACGAAGGATACAAACATGAAACCCAATGAATTCCGAATGATTTACTCAGACTAGCTCAAAAACTCCATTGTTTCAAAAAGTAAATTCTAGACAAAACAAACACTCGCCAATGCTGTCAGCTAGCTTTGCAAGTCCTATTGGCCTGATACTCTCCTGGTGCCCCTATTTTGCAATGAATTCTTTTGTGACAGGACCATTGTTACTGAGCCCATGTGTATCAGTCATAATGTGGAAAGCCGGAGACAAACTTATGCCGTTCCGAAACAATGTCTACTGACGTAAAAATGGTAAGCGGGTTGACGGAAATCCAGTGGTGTATGCTTTTTCCAGTCGCATCATTTTCATCGCTCCCGTATCTTGAGCTAAACGGGAGATTCACCCAATTAGACTGGAAAGTATAACAGCGTCAGATAATACAGGTCACCATAACAACTTGGTGTCAGTTGCTTGACGTCAGCCGTTAGTTTGTGTTATACTCAAGCTATGCGATCGCGCCATACCGGATTACTGCGTTCGAAGGGGGCAAAACATCTTGGAAAAGACTGGAATTAACTTAAGAAGTATCTTCCAAAGCCGTTAATCACACATTCTAAAATAAATTGGCCATTGACGTTTACTGTTAAACGTCGTAGCTATATAGTTATAAAGTATCCAAGGGAGGAGTTTGTGTGGTTGAGAATAGCAGATCATTTAACCAAAATGACATACAACGCAGAGCTTAGCGTCAGTATGGCAATTATGTGATTACTTGCGATTCTTCTGGATGAAGCATGAACACACTTCAATTCCTAATGTATGTTTTTCCCAAAAGGCAAGGTGAGACATATGCAACAGGTAGTATATGGGTTTCACCAACAGAATCCCAATTGCAGGAGATAAATTTTATGCCACAGCGGGACACTGTTTGGTCTGTGTTAACCGGCCGAACACAGTTTTCATACTGAGCGGTCGAGGAAACGATGAGAAATTGCATTATGGAAAGTGATCAACTCCAGACATGAAGGAAATGATAACATCCAATGTTCGCCAGCTTTTCGAGTATGTGACATCGTTACCGTCGGTTGAATTTCGGCCACCTTAGCAATCTTCATGTTCATGAAAAATTCCCAGATGGTCATTCACCTACTTACGAGTAATCCAAATTTCAACAAAATAGACCAATTTGTTTCAGTCCAAATGCACACGGTGCTTGCGTTGCAAAACAGTAGTTGAGTGAATCTTAAGAGTTTCGAAACAGGGAGGGAAACTCTACCCCATTCAGGATGGATGAATGTGACCAACTAGGACATCCATTTAAAGAATTCATTACATTCTTCTGTGTTGCTCACCGCGATTGTCAGGCCGCGATTAAGCGCACTCTTCAATAAGAGATTTAGGTAAGGAAAAAAGTTTTAGCAAACAAGGACTTGATTCAAAAAAGCCAGAAGTATAGACAACGTACGAAAGGGTTTGAGGCTGGGAGTCCAAACCGTAACTCCTGTTCAACGCTGACTGTGCGAGTTACAATTTAGATTTGAGTCCTCGGTTTTTACTAAATAGGACCAGCATTGTTTTCAAAATAATATCACGATTGCTGGAGGAAGTGCAAACACTCTGGGTCAAATGAAGGTGGGCACGACAAAACTAGCTACTAATAAGAAGGCTTTTCCGCCAAATGAACTGATATAAAAATACCAAAAGTAGGAAAGAGGCGCGAAACGTCATAGTGTGAAAAAAGAAATCATTCCACTGTATGAAACTGCTACTCTGTCTTGGAGCTATTTCACTTTATGCCTCCGTTAACAAGTCGGCCAAAATTATAAATGACTTCAGGGTGACCTTCTGAATGACGCTTTTCGGGGAAATCACCAGCTAATTTCGGAGACATCGGACTCAACAACTTTGTCCTCTGGACCAATGAGTGTGGTGTCACATACTGTGGATATGCTATGGGTAGTTGTGGTTTGAAGTGCGACGACCTGGGCAAGCTGGCGGTTGCATTTATATTTTTATACTTGCTCGATTACGCTTGTTCGTTGGTGATGGAAGTTTAGATGAAGCTTATGGAATGGTCAAGAATGCGCCTGAATGTATTCAGCTCCAGAAACCATGTGCAAACAGTTGTTTTTCTGCTGTATTACGCTCGTCGTTTAGTAGCGAGTAACCTCACGTCCGTTATTACGTTAGCACGCAGTGTTGACAATTGGTTAGGTCGAAATTGCGACAAAAAATTAACTTATGCGACGGCTTCGAATGAACAGAATAAACACCAATTCTTGACGTCACAGGGTTGAAAAAGAAACTGTCATGGCCCTTCATAGGTTTCTTCTTCGTTGGAGCTCGTTAGGTGAGGATAATCAGGAGTTTCCACTGGTTATGGTTTCCATTTCAACAGAATTTGCACGTAGGTAGATTTGTCCATTCACTTGCAAACTAAGCTCTGTTTGCGGTTAGGTGTTTTCGCCACAGAGATTTCCCGTCAGAACGCTCCACTTTGCTACCAGTGAAGGACTATCACTTGAAATAGTAGTCGTTCGAACACTTTCATATACGCATGTTGATTTCAAGAACCGTTAAGTGTCACTATTTGTGTTTGTGTCCTGATTGGCATATACGCACTGCATTGAAGCTTTGACCTACTTACGAGTAGTTTGGAAATTTGCAATTTTTCAATGGCATATACGCATGTACGCACTGCATTGAAGCTTTGACCTACTTACGAGTAGTTTGGAAATTTGCAATTTTTCAATGAAACCTATAGTCATGTTAACATCTTTATTATGATCATTAATGCTACACGAAACTTTGACACTGAAAATTCCTCCGTCTGCCCCATTTCCTGTTTTTAACGGTGAAGTTGATGATCGATGAGTGCATTTGTCTTCGCTTCAGCAGTTGCAGTTCGGTATGACCTGCAAGATGTGCTGTAGCCAATTGGAGTTTTACGGGTTCTGTCACCTTGGTGATGTCATGTAGTTTGGCCAGGGGTACGAATCTTCATCAAAAGGGTTGACGTCATCATTCCAGGGCACATTGGTGCAGCTGGACTATTAGCAGCATTTGCGCAACAGCAGCCGAAACTAGGAAATCAGAGTAGGCTCCCAGTACACATTTCCCTATGAGAATTGTAGCGACGTGAAGCCCTACCGTAATTCAAGCTTATTCCCTCTATCTGAACACAAACGTACCATAGATTTATACTTAACAAAAGCCTTGAAGAAAACTACACCAATATACAACCAGCTGGGACTGTGCCTAAGGTGAACTATGGTTCAGTTCAGGACTTGGACTACGAAGTGAATTGCAGCGCTTCATCAAATTAAACATATGTTGCTCATAATTCATTGTACTTCTGTGGATACTTCAACTTCCCACAATGTTGAATCTATCGAAAATGTGATCCCTCTTGTCGTCAATGGCGCTATTAGGTTGCAACCTAAAGGGTGTCGTTTAATGGACTGAATGGGAATAGTGGTTTCACTGGCGTCTAAACAACTTGTTTTCGAATGGATTCCCATTATTATTATTCTGTCTGATCAACTATAGTCAAATTTCTGCTTATGGTATGGCGTAGATAGCCTGGTTGACAAGGCTGCCGACAACGTACCACATTTATACAACCTTTCTAGTCCTTAGAAAGTGAACGTCGATAGGGTATGACCTTGATTTTGTGAACTCCCAGTAGAATAAGGTGGACAGAATCCAAGTAGCCGGCTTTTACCGCTGTTCGAACTCATGCGGACTAGAAATTAGAAAGCAGGCCGGTAGGACTTGGGAAATTGGACAGTGAGTAGGTTTTTACTGAGAGAGACAAGTCGTTTGTAGCAAACAGCAGATAGGGAGTGGAAAGCACGGATGTGGTTCTAAAACGAGTCAGCTCAAGCACGGCTTAAATATAACCATACGATTTCCAATTGCAAGTTGTGGTATTTCGGGGGGGGGGGGGGGGGGAGGGGGTTGCAGAGGACAGTTATATCGGTAAACCTGCGATCTATGTGGGGACCATTGAACAGATAAACGATGTACGGAGTGAGCCGAAGGGAGTCAAATTTTGGGGAGAAAACAATCGAAGCGTCGGTTGTGAACATAAACTTACCTAACAGGCGAAGGGTGGTCCGCTAGTGTGCACCGCGCCACAAAATGCGACAGTCCCAAGTGTGCGCCGTACGGCCTGCCCCCCAAGGTGTGCCCGAAGTGCGCACAGAGGTACGGGTAAACAACAGACCACATGGGGAGTGGAGCGACCTTGGACGCGAGTTAAGCAGGTGACCCTGGTCACGTGGGTCATGCCCAAGTGGGCAGTGGGCTGAAATTCCTTACTGACCCTCCTTAGACCGATTTCCACCTACAGGGACACCCAGCTATACCGGTGACATATAAATAGTAAAGGATCGACGCGCTGAGCCGGTAGCGATGAAAGTGAGACACAATGGTCTAACTGTCAGTCATCGTAACTTGCCCATTAAAAGTTCTTTTTGGACAGCACAAGTTAACAAGAATAACGGCGTGAAAGGAAACACGACAAAACCAGGTCGGTTAACAGTAGCACGAGTTTACGTAAAGTCTGAACGTCCTGATTATCGTAACGAATCAATGTAACGCCAACAAACATGAAAATCGCCATAGTACTCAGGAATACCTCACCCCAGAGCCAATAGCCTATCTGTAAGAAACACTTTTCTCGATATGACATCTCTTACCTGAAAGAATCCCTGCTTACTTTGATCTCAATAATCTCTGGATGAATGAGTTCAGCTTATGAATATGGCAATACGGCATTCTAACAACAAAACATCAAGAGAAGTCACTGTCTTAAGTAAACCGACAAAATTTGTTCTAGAAAGCAGTTATTTAGGGCAAGTTTGCTTGACGAAGACCAAGTGGACTGCCATGGAAAGTGTGCATTTTTTTTAACACAAAGCTACCTTGAATGTTTACTCGAGTTTTGCGTCTCTGAGCTTGTACAGACCTAGTATTCGTCAAACGAAAACATACAAGTATGAGTAATCTGGCAGTTAACCTGGTGAGGATTATTTCTTTCCATGACGTGGAGAATATGAATAGAATCCGGGATTCTCAGAAGACGTAGCATCACTCGTAGTAGACGGGAGTACGTGAATAACAACAAATGTTTAGGGGAATTTCGTTGGGTAACAAAAGGGTAATTTCATTTGGAATGTCAGAATGCATTTGCATTTTGCGTTGAGGAATCTTAAGCAGAGCCAAATTAGTAGCACTACATCGATGGCTTTGAAGCAGCTATCCAAAAATATTTCATGAAAAGTGCAATAAGACACCGAAATTTCGTTTACTTCTGTCAGTCGTCTACAGTAAAATTATACCTATAAGTTCAGGACATGGTAACAATAATGACGAAAGATCAAGTGGCAACCAAAGAACACCATCGCGATGGGGCATCGTTTGCAATCAATAAGGTTCGCGCAAATAATGTTGAATACGTAACACGATTGTGGATGACCCCCTAGAGATAACTGTCAGTAGGTGCCTTACAAATGGTGACTGACAACCAGATGATCACAAATTTCTCATATAAAACACATTATTTTGACAGGGAGTCACCGAACCATTTCTCTCGAGGCACCAATATTACTGCTTGGTAATCTCAAGAAATTTATCCAAAAACATTGTGAAAACACTGGAACGGATAGAATAAAAAATGTACGGTTTTGTGGATTTCCCAGTGATAGTTACGTATGATACTTATCGATTGATCTCTTCCAAATGATAGAATTGTATGTGGAAAACAATCAGAATATTTCCGTTCTCGCTGTAATAATTCCTACTTTTGAAAACCGAGTGGACGGTCACGGCATACAAACAATATTCCAGACCATTACCTTCATCTTTTAAATAATCAACAAGCATCAAGGAGAGCGTCGAACGATTTACGAGCAGTTAACTTGCCCAACTGAGTTGATAGCTAGTCACACTTGCTTGGCCACTGCAAGCCGTAGTATTGCTAAAACTGCCTGATACCTCCGAGAGAGACGGTCTCAATAAAGTTAAGTGAAATAGGCGCACAAATGAAATTTTGTATCGTGTTTTTCAGGTTTCCACAAAAACTTGGTAGTCGAAGCGACACGAGATCAATCCATCTACTCATCACCTCTGACTGAATATTCAAGAATCGGTCACATCTGTATTACAGTGAAGAGTATTTCAGTCAGTTTTTCCAAGTCCACAGTAATATTATTTAAGTCCTCGAGGCTACTTTGTTTGCTGCAAATAAGTACTAAGTGAGGGGTCAAATAATTTATCAAGTTTAGAAATCCGCTTCCTAGAACTATTCCGTACCTCTTGAAATACTGATTTTCCTTGAACAATACATCTACAATAGGGCACATGACATACCATTGAAATCCACAGACAAGTGTGTGACTGTTCGTGTGCAAAACACTAGAATCGGGCACGCCCATGCAAATTCGTCAAAGTGAAGTGGTTCAACTGCCTGGGTGCAGTCAAAAATTTTAGGTGTCTCGCCCAGAATGATAAAAAAATGTTTACACCTAAAGCAGTAGCATTCTTCGTCTTTTTGGAACAACCAAAGGCGACAGGAAGTGATATCTGTTAACGGACACTACGGACACTAAGGAATTCCCTATGTTCGAAGGCTTCCTCAGTTGGTCGGACTTTATAGCCACGCCCACGAGTGAAGTATTTGGAGTCTTGATCTTGGTGTACGCCGGCAACACATAATCTTGAGTCAAACCCAACTCATGCACGGAGATTTTCGGTCAAGTGACTTATGCGCTACAGGCGAAACAAAAGCAAGCAACCTTCTAAATTTTAAGGAAGTAAAGGCGCTTGTAGTCGTGACATTTTAAAGCAATCTTTACCTTTTTTAAAGGTGACGCTATATTATACAGACTGACAGATTATTCTCCCGCAAAGCAATGAAAATTCAGCAAAGAGCAAAAAACCCCAGGGTTTTTCAATTTGTAGGCGAAAGCGCGTTGCCATTCCCCAAGAAATTTTTTTCATGCTTAACGTTAACGATGACGAAACTTAGAACGATCCTATCAGTCCAGATTTAAATTAGCAGCCGAGTAATTTGAATAAGTTTGTATCATATTGGCCGGAACACGCTAAAGCAGTCGTCTTCTAAGTGCCTATCATGTTTGACTCAGCGACACAAGCAACCTCGAGGATCCTTCTTTAACTTGTTGCGTGGGTTAGTTCTGTGAGTTTATGATTAGAATTTGAACTCAACCGAAAACATAGAGAAATAGTGGCTTAACAGAGGCAGTCTCTATCACGGAGGGGCGTTGAGGTCCATAATTAAACCGGTATCAGATGTACAAGGTAGGCCATAAGACTATTACAAAAAATTTATACAGAAAGTAAGTGCGAAAGAGCGCGTATAAAAACATCAAGTTTTTGGAACAAAATTGTAGGTGCATGTGAGATTCATTTTTCAAAACGTCGACTACTTTGGAATCGCACACCTGTAGAGCTCATGGACGATTGGAGAGCTTTTCTTGGGAAGGGTTACCAGTTTGAACAGACGCTCTGGGAGCAAGCATCACCGATTTGTAGTATCATTCTTTGTCAGATGCAGACTCGGCTGCCTCTAACTCTGATTCGATTTGTGGTTGGAAGAAAGGATTGTTGACTTCTGAATAGGGAGGCTGTAGTGGAAAGCGAGGGAAGGAAAAGGGTGCTACAAAGATGCAAATAAGTGTGTAGAGTAGTGCTGAAGTACTTAGAGAGAGAGATTCGTCAGAAATCGCCTTAATTTGTACCTCAAACGTTTTTGGGTTGCCAATACACTTGTCCTAGTTAGCCCCAACGCGATGCGTGTAACTCACCCTCAACGTATCCAACAATCCATTTACAGGGCTTTGCAAGTAACTTCTAATTTTAACAGTTTAACTCAGCTACATCATTTTTCACACAAAGCTTTTTAGTTCCAGATTGGTATGCTAACGCAGACAACTGTTGCTTGCATAGTCAACTTGTTTTGCCTTAAGACATTCTTACTCAAACGTGTTGTGTGCTTCTGGGTAAGACTAAATTATTGTTAGTACATCAGTTTAGCACTCAATGGATGAGAAAGGAAAACTGCCTCGCTCAGCCGACCATACATACTGAAAACACCAATTTCTGTGTTTTAACTTTGTATGCGATCTCCTCTCAGTCGTCCCTTTTGCAACGACCAAAAATCAAAGGTTCCAGAGATCGAGAACTGTGAAACGACCTGGGCGGTATAATAAATTAAATGCTTTAGATTGCCCCATTCTTACATTAACGACGTCTTATCAAAGAAAACGCCACGATCCCTATCATTGATCTTCTTAACAAACTTCACTACCACGTTAGTAAATTTTAAAAGGTATACCACGACCCACAACATTTTCTTCATCTTCCGGCTGGATTTTTCATGAATTCCCCTCTTGAAAAAAATGAAGTACCTCTCCTCTACGAAGTGACGCTGATTATCTTCGCCTTTTTAATGTAATTCATGCTTTGCTGTGTTAGCTGAGCTTGCCGGTGACTGCACTTTTCAATACATGCAAAGTCCGGTTTTCGGAATCTAAGAAATTCATTTCACGAACGGCTAGTAGGTAAACCAGGATTACAAACCATACTAAACCACCAGGGATTTTCTTCATGCAAATTCCTGACAATCTCCTTAGACATTTTTGAAGAGTGTAGTACAAGAGGTGTTGCAGTAAATTTAGAAATACCGAGCTATTGTTATCCTAGTGGAACTATGATACTGGAACAGAAGTGACTAAAGTAAACAAATTCCTTGCTATAAAATCAGGACAGCTGAGCTAGAGATATTTTTGTCCAATGTGCATCCACGCTTTCTCTATATCTAGAGTAGCAAGGTTCTCTCATAGTGTTAAGGTATTTATTTGGCCAGCTCTTAACCGGAAATTGTGGCGTTGAGTAAATACCCTTGACCGCAGGTTGTACATTGCTAGTGGTCTTGAAAAGGGCATGGTGGAAGACAGAAAGACTTGAAATTGAAGAAACATTTTTCCAAATGTAATACAGTTTGACACACCTCTTGGAAAACTGTTTGAATTTCATGTACCCATGCAGCGCCAATCGGTGGCAGATGTACGAATAGATGGGAAGCGGTTTGCCCTTTAAAAGCAGTCGTAGCACCTGATGGACCTAATAATCCGAATAGGATTTCACATGCTGAGCGAATTTCAGATTCATTGCGTCTCATATATATGCATATCTGAACTCTTCATTTTTGGAAACCAAGCCATATCCGACGTAGTTTGATTGTTCTGTGAGAAGTCGGTGCAAAATTCTCGTGACAAAGTGTCACGGGTTGAAGAAGTGGCTTAACTCGGGAAAGCACGTGGCCTTCTAACGTCTCGACGTCAACAGAACGCCTAACCTACCGATCATATTAAGCAAAATCCGTTAGATCCTTGGGAATATGACAACCTCTTAGCCATAATTCTCGTAACATACAGAAGAGCGCTGCTGTTATCATGAGAGTTCGTTGGGTTTGGACAAAGGGATTGTTTTAACGGACAGGAAGTTAGTTTGTATTCAGCGGAGTTGTCTCCCAGCAAAGTACCATAGCAAAAATGGAAAGGATGTAACCTTGTGAAAGTCCACAAAGGTTCTAAGTCACATTAGAAGTGCATCCCGAAATTGTCCAGACTTTAAATGCAAGCCACGTCTTCTTACCGAAATTTTATCCGTTGTCCTAACACCTATATGAAATCATATGATTTAACGACAGAAATTGATGTATTCCGTACTCCCTTGCGAATGTAGATGATTGTCCTTGCTGTACATTTTATGCCCGGTGACAGATAATTTTAACGAACTCAGTAGTTTTTTCCTAACTTCGTTCTGACCCCAGAATATCGCCCTTTGTAATATAGCAGATCATTGCACTATAACCTTGTACCCAAACTTAATTACAACCATCTGGACTATTCATTCTGTCCCTGAAAGTTGGTTCGCAGAGAGTTTGACCAACGAAGAAGTTGTAGTTTTACTCCTCTTTACTGTCCACTTAAAACACATTGCCTGCTGATTACACTTTTGTCTTGATTTATGCTGACCAACTGACGCTATTTCAGTGGGGGCTGTCAGGCCTCTTTCACCTTACCTAAGGCCACTTCTGGGAAGAAAAGAACAAACTTAGTCGGACAGTGAGTTGGTTTTAAAGGTTCGCTGGTAATTCTGATTTAGCAGTGGACCCATGGATGACTTTTACGATGAGGCCATCAGAGAGAATGCAAGTTGTTGTGAGATGTCTTTCGGTCTGGAGGAGCACAGTGACAGCCCGTCCAGTACCGGTGTTGATGTTAACAAAGTAAACGGAAGTGAGGCACGGATCACAGGCCGCGAAACGGAAAAGGTTAGTAGCCAATATGCAGCGACAAACCAAACACCACCATGTTGAGTCCATTATTCGCAAACGTGTGACTTTTATCTGCTGAGCAAGGAAGACTTTTCCGGACGGTAGTTCAACTCCGCCTGTTTACCTACCAAAGCCCATCTCAACTGTCGGAATGTTTTTGATCTTTTTCAACTTTTTTCATCCAATTCTGGATCAGCTTTTGTGCGAAGAACTGCTCCCCATAATTTGAATGTATCCTACTTGGCATGCGTGATTTTGGCTGGTGACCTGCCTGCGCTAACACTCAGAGACGCCTATGGTGAAGGGGCTACTTCCTGAAACCTTCTTTTTCGTTATTACTTTATAACTGTACTAGTACTGGCGGTGCATGAGACAGGTTGCCTTCCATGCGTGCTGCCTGCCTCGGCGAAGATAGATTTTCCCAGATAGACAAGGCATAAACATATCGAAAGCTAAGGACTGGACCAAGCCTATAACGACAAACAGTCGGGCATTTGAACTGTGGCTAGTGAGACAGTCGTTCGTGTGTTTTAAGATTACTGGTATTAGTTAGAGCATTACTACACGAATTTCGCTCTGTATAAAACTCACCACCATTGGTGGTGGGAAGTGGATTGGTCCGCGATCTTCGATACGCGTCTCCGATTCATCCGGTCCATCTTCAAACTGATAGGCCGCGCTACTAAAATAAAATAGAGACAAATACAACACTGTCCATCAGATACGTGTATCGCCACGACAGCTGTTAGCTTATTTTCAGACATGATAAACATTTGCTTAAATTCAAGCAAACATTTTCCAAAATTCTGGTGTTTCAAAAAGGAACGGAGTGCATGGAATCAAGTACGCATCTACGCACAAATAGCTTCTTTAGTTGGGTTGTGAGGAACCCATTATGGAAGACAGAACCTAAAAGCAAGTACTGTGAGCGTAGTCAAAGACTGAACTGCAGCACGGAAACGAAAAGATCTATGCTACGAAGACAAGTTTTAGTGGAGGTTGAACAGCTGCAGGTCCATTGTAAAGGACGAACGATACATGGACACATGTTACTTAAAAAAGATGTATTTGGTGGTCGTTGGCTTGTTCGCTGAGCTGGGCAACTTGATTGCAAACGTTTCATCACCAATCGAGGTGACATCATCAGTGCGTTATTGGGGAGCGTAGTGGTGCGTAGCGGTGGGTTGGTGGTGGTGTTGGCACAACCACCAACCCACCCCTACGCACCACTACGCTCCCCAATAACGCACTGATGATGTCACCTCGATTGGTGATGAAGCGTTTGCAATCAAATTGCCCAGCTCAGCGAACAAGCCAACGACCATCTACGCTACCTGAGCTACCAACATTTTCCTCTATAGAAGATGTATTTGGGCTTGAACATTTTCGAAACATGGAATAAATTCATGCAGAAGCATAGGGAAGGGGTTCTTTCGGAAGCATGTAGCAGTAATCTTAAACTATTCTTTGGATTTTGAACAGGACTACAAGAACAGGACCGACTCTCTCATGACGGATCAAATGGTGATTTCTGACGAACTTTTAGGCTAACGTCTAATTTCAGAGGAAATACCCGTAACAACCGTCATTCGCTATCCAACTACAACTGTCAACAGAAATTACTATGGGTACTCTTCAGACGGTTTTCAGTAACCAACAGTATGTGTCATGAGGCAGTTATCTGGAAAAAACGTGTTAAGGTGACGATGGAGAATGACAAGTTCAACTGTTCACAACGATGAGGCCCGCTATTTGTTCATATTGATCTTCTTCCTTCGTCGTGTTGTGTTGCCGTATGGGTGTATTCAACTTCATGCGAGGCATTTGCGTTATTGCATGTATTTTGGACTGTCTAATGGATCAACTAGTATTAACAAGCAAATCAACACATTTGACGTTCACGATGGGTAATGATGAGTCTTCATAATGTTGGTGTTCCACGATTCAAAAATGCATGCAAAGCTCTCACAAACATAGGAATCGTTAGTATGCCAAAACATACATCAATGAACGCCGTGGGTGGCTTTAACTTTACTTGTGTAACTTTTAGATATGCAATGTAACTCCGAACGTTCTAATCACCAGTCCAAAGATCAGTCTGAGTAGCTTATTATTCAAACAAAACAAAACGAAAAACAAAATGATGTATTTTATTGAGCATTGTACAGGTTACTATTTGGCGCCCGTGAATGGACTCTTTGCGAAGTAATAGTCTCTGGTGAAGTATCATATATGTCCATGAGGCCCTGAATACAGAAACCCAGGCGTGATAGTAACTGTACAAGTGACTTGGTGACCTCAAAAAACTGCGATCTGTCACCACGAGTTGCATCATTAAACGTGAAACACCCTAATAAAGCACTAAGCGACTGAAGCAATCGGAAATAGGCTGTAGTAAGATAATAACAGCGCAGTTTTGAACAAACTTCTGGTGAAATTGTAGGTGATTAATGTAGTAGTGACAAAGGACCTCACATACAAAAAACTTTAGGTGAAACAGTAAATTTGTGAACGAGAAATGACTGGATAAGCACCTGACTAGCATATAACTTTCAAATGTTGGCTATGGAAAGCATAGTGTTTTCTGCGACGGTTGCATGCCTCGATGCCTCGAATGGAGAACTGTTGATGCTACACTTCGTGAAGGTTATTTGTGATCCCCTCCAAACAATCAAATTAGATAGGGTTCTACAGCCCGTGACTGCCATTGCTCCAAAGGATAGGGGTTTTGGATTTGAGTACACCGGTCAAACACCAAGTGAAAAGCTTGCTACCCACAAATCACTAAAGCCAAATTTACCAGTAAAGGGGGACAAATAAGACCAAAAGTGAGGTGAAATAATCTGAGGGCTATAGCGATTAACTCACTTTCTCCTATTCATCTTGTGCCCAAATGATGTGTGAAATGGGTTCAATTGGGGATTATCCTCATTTAAGTCTACACGGTTCATCCAAACTGTGATCTTATTTTGCATCATTTAAAGATCGAACGGTTAACAGAGAGACCCAGAGAATGGCTATCTATGCTGCTCTTAGAAGCTTTGAGACAGGATATGTCCCAATGCCGAAAAACAAACGCCTCATTCAGATTGACCTAAATGACTCCGTCGTAGCCAAAACATTCGTGCAACCCCAGGATGCACATGATTAAGTAGAATCAGCCATATGGGTTGCCAACGTGTTCACACCAGCCCACCTGCTGAACATGAACTACTGCGCCTACGTAATTGTTTTTGACTTCCAATCTACGCCTGCTTGGTGGATAGTAAGATTGGCCAAAATAACTTCAGTCTACCAGTCTACACCTGCCCAAACCATCTGTATCAGTCCAAATTTTCACAGGAGTCCAGTGGTTCTGTCACCTGCATTCAATAAATCCGACGTGTATGCCAGCAACCTATTCGACGTACAACGAACAATCTCCACCTTTCGTAACCTCAAAAGGGCAAGCTGAAAGTCCTCGTCCAATTCTAGCAGAGTTCATTTGTCTAGAAATTTAGAGGTGCCTGTTCTTCATCGTAGTGTGCACTTTTAAAATATCAGATGACGACATCAAAATATCAAATGTGACATTGATACGAGGATCATGTCGCTGCAAATATCTTCGCCGGGTTTCATCGACCAACTTGACTACACCACGCAGTCACCCTTGTTCACTGTTTAAAAACCCATTCAAACTGTGATTCGGTCACAATACGGCATTAATCAGCATAATACACTCAACAGAGAGAAGCTGATTTGATAGAGATTTTATTGTGCAGGAAGCACAAAAACGGATACGCAGGTTTATAGAGGACATGCTATTGATCGAGCTAGCTTAACTAGAGAGGTAATATTAGAAGACAACTTGAAAGCTTAATATCAAGGAATAAACAACGTATAAAATGATACACATAGTCATCATGCTCAATATACGCATGCACACGCAGTTAGTATTTGCTTTCCCATGGAATGAAAATGGTGGTTTTTGTCAATGGTCTTCTATTTTGTGGGAATGAATTTTTGTGAGAATCGATTGTCTCCTCGTTTAGGTTTGTTTGTTGCTGTGCCTCGGTGACTGTCATTTATTTGATCACATATGACTGAACACAAACTCGCAGCTACCATACATCTATGATGGTTACCTTTAATGAGCAAATGAATGATTATGACTGCTTTTTAAAGGCTAGCCTTCGAGTGATACTATGCCTGAATTGCTAGTCGCTAATATATTGGATACAATCATGGCTCAGTTTAGAAGTTCTAAACTGGGTAACTGTTTCAGGTGTTCCCTAGTTCCGCGTCGCTGAATACACTGCCGTTAGGCCGTTAGTCAAACTCATCCAATTTGAGTACCCACAATTAGGTAGCCGAACCAAGGCTTTTTCTCGACTTCTGTCAGTTTGCTCCACACAATTACTATGACAGTCCGACTACACTAGGTGAGCACGCCTAAGTTCCATCCGGTTAACTCTTAACTGCCTACATCTGCGGATCTCCAGTGAAAATTACCTAGACACTGAAGTTACTTAGAGGAGTTTCATACAGTCAGGTGTGTCTACAGGGAACTGTTTCCGATTGTTCGGAAAGATGGTTATTTTAATCAATTGTTACTGCCTTTTTGTTGTCATTTTGCACTCGATGGGACGTACCAAAGGTGCCTGTAAAGGCAGGCACTTAAATGCCTGTCGAGGAATAGCACGTTATACCAAAAATAACTCAAAATAAACATTAAGTGGACCGACCTGAGCAAGGCATTTCAGCTTGTCACTCTAAGTGAATACAACAGTGAAGCAAGAAAGGAATATATTATGCTTGCCAAGTGCAAGTCCAAATGATGAAGTATGATCGTCAGTTTGAGTTCGGACAGGACCGCCGAGCCCTTGAATCGGTGCTAGGACTGAGCTGAAGGAATGAATAGCCTGGATTTTCCACACGTGGTCAGTGGTGAGATGATCTCTTTTCGGTCACTTCAGGCCTAGAAATACGAGTTGTTCACATTTGATAACCCATCCACTTAGACAAAGAGAGACTTAAACGTATGCTTTGTCCACCGGTCGCCCGAGTCACTAACTTCTCAAGTCCATAAGGCTGACTGTGGTCATCCTTCGTCCGATTTGGCCTGTGTACAAATGACCATAGGAGATGAATGCAATTGTGAGAGTGGGTACGTTATTCCCCCGGAAAGGTATGCTGCTGATTCACATCTATATAAAAATATGGAGATCAAGACGGCTTAAGACGGACAGCAGCACGTTGAAAAGTTACTTAGCGGCATGATGAAAGTGAACAAACTGCAAATTGGAAAATGTGGTAGCCAGATGAAAACAATTGTGACTATTTAATTTTGCGTTTATGTTTCCTAAGACGATTAGTTAGGCCTTCCTATGTATACTTGACAGAATACACCACTCACAAGTTTGCCGAAGACTTCTACGGTAATCTTACGATTCTTCTGTTCCGTCAAAAGAATACGCCACAATATCTCAAAAATCACGTCAGCTGAAAAACTGGGGATCTTGTTGCGGCATATCCAGTTGAAGAATACTGTAAACAAGAGATGCATCTGGGATTCAGTTGAATCTTTCGTTAACACCAGGTCCGTTTGCAAATGAATGTATTTCACCACCTCGCATCTCATTTAATTCCCTAGCCTGTTTGCGTGGCAGTGGTTAGTACTTCCGCCCCAGTAGTTTGTTATTCAATGCTATTCGGTGTTAAAGAACTCACAACCAGTCAGAGGATGCGAAAAAGAGTCCCGTTCTCATCGTGTTTAGATAAAACGTGCCACCGCAAGATAATGACTCCACCTCCGCCCAGCCTGCACATAGCCTGGTCAGTTCAGTCAATCAGGAGACGGGTGGGATTGTGAAATCGCATGTTTAAGTTGGTCTCAACGAACCTATCCCGAATTCAGGTAGACCAAATTGCCATCAGTTACAGTTGGTGAGGATCGAGACCTGCCTGGTGCTCCTACAGGTATACTTGCATGGACTTCAATCCCGCACTTGTCCGCTGCTTCTTCTCATTGCTGTTTGCAGGCTTATACAAGACGTGCACAAACGGTATGGCTACTGACACTCTCATGGAGTTGTAGCGGAGCATATCCTAGCGGCTGCTTTCTGATTAGACATCGGCTAGTAACAATCGGTGGAGCAAGATTTCCAAAGCTTTACTTAATGCCGATACCTCTACCTCCGGTATAACAGAGTCACCCTCCTCCAAACAATGGACCGTTGACAGGACTGTGGTTTTTCTGGAAGGACGGTGGGAGATTCCTTCTTATGGTAGTCAAAATCCAACTGGATGCATCATCCAACACCAGGTAAAACGGAGTGTCTGCATAAACCGGCAAGCTTTATTGACCTGGAAAGCCGAAAAAACGAAAGAAGCGAGAAATACCGGAAGTTTTTTCAGGTTTTTCACTTGATTTTTTCAAGTGTTCCTCGGAAGACTCTTGTCAGTGAAACCAGCAAGGAATACAAGCGTTTTTCACCTGGTTGAAAATACAATGAGGACTTTTTGACCGTTGGCGGGAGTACTGCGAGCAACAATCCATTTGGTCGCCTGATACCTGCACTCCGGAGTGTCGGCTTTAACAAAGATTATGGAAGCCCTTCAGCCTCAGAATAGTCCGAGTGTATATTCCTACGTCCTGGTCCCGATGACCTCGCACCTGCTTCGTTGAAGGACAGCGGTCAACTCCTCAGCCAGTGACTGTCTAGATAATTTTGTGTACCTGGGAGAAGCGCAACTTTCTAAACAACTAAAATGATTGGATAAAAGGGTGCATCTTCAAAAAGGGTACTTCTAATGAATGTAGTAACCACATGGGCATTAGTTTGAATTCCTTTGTAACGAGGATTCCGACCACAGTGATTCTACGTCGGGTTACGATGGCAGGCGAAAACACCACCCGTGAGCATCAAGCGGGATTTCGGCCAGGTAGGGATGTTAAGATTACACCATACCAAAGACCCACACTCATTGTGTCCATTGACTCCGAAGCTGCGTTTGATTCTGTCGATCCCTCGGTGTATTTAACCAAGCTTGTGTCTCAGAAGCTTGTGAACATATGCTTATCTTCACACACTTCGGGGAATGTGAGTGTGTGTGTGTGTGTGGGGGGGGAAATATTCCCACAAAACTGGTGTCAGATGAGTACGTTTACAGTCTCCATTTTTGTTCAACCCCGTCATCAATGAATGAGGCGAACGCTGGTGGATCACAAAACCACCCGTGTTCAAAGCCTTGCTGGCGAGAACCTTGTCGATCTGCAGTATGCAGATGACTCGTCCTCGTTCTGAAGATGAAGGCCAAGCACAAATGTGTTGAATACACTGATCACCATCACGCCAATTACCGACATGCGCATTGCACCTACAAAATGCAAAGTCATGCCTCGCAACGTGCAGTTGCTGGACGTGTCCTTTGCAACCTGAGGAGAAGCACTGGAGGTTGTGGAGAATCTTATATACCTCGCCATTTGTATTAGCTCTGACAGAGGTGTGTCCGATGAAGTCAGTGCACGCTTTGCGTTTGCCAACTTGCGTCACTTGTGGTGTCAGAAAGCCATATTGCTTGGTCTCAACAGTCACATGTACCAGGTCACACTAACGGCTGTATTACTGTACAGTTGAGAAACATGGCGTCCGCGGACACATGATGTGGGGCGTCTTCAGGTTGTTCACAACCGGCGTCTCAGGAGCGTTATTGGTGACGGATAACGTAGACGGCTACTTAGCGTGGTGATTAGAACACGAGCACTTGGTTGTGCAGCAAGCACTTCAGTCGAGGAAAACATCCAGCGCCACCAGCTGCGGTAGTTAAGCCATGTAATACGCATGCCGAAACATCGCCTATTAAGAAGAGTATTGACCTCCGTGGGTCCTTCAGAAATATGGAAACTTCGGGGTGGAAAATAACTGATTTGGCAGAAAGGTGTGCAAGAAATGATGGATAACTGACGTCAGTAGCGTTCGTGCTATCAGTTTCTACCTTCAATGTCCGATCGAGCGTTCGGAGATGTAGGCATTTCAGAAGGTTTGCTGGGTTCCTCACTCATCAAACCTTTTTCCTTCTTCAGTTTTACACTTTACGTGTAGCTGAATAAAATTTGTGGATGTACGGCAGTGGAACATATTTTACTGTCCCTGACGATGATAATGGTGATGTACATTATCCTGGTCCCACTGGTTGTGTCTGCCTGCTGTGCATTAGTACACGATTGCACTCGCCACTAGAAGCATCGGGCTAGTTTATCGATGAAATCCCTCGAAAAAGTCTTCGGACGCCTGTGGTGGAAATCGCTGTGAACTGCTACGAAAGCCTCCAACAATATTACACTATTGATACAATATATATCTTTATAGGCATAGTAGGTGGAGGCGGATCCATCTCCAAAAGAATATGCATCTAATCAAAAAGACAACTAAGCAAACTGGACATATAAGGAACGCACTAGCACAGGAGGACATTTGGATAATCATTCGAAGGCCGGAAACTCTCCTAGCACAAAAGCAACAGTTATTTCAAACAAAAAAAAAAGCGCGACCACTTCAGCAAACTCGATAAAATCAGACCACAACGTAGGCGAAAATGAGGAGGACTCATTCAACTTATTGAACGTAAACTACGAAAGAGAGAAACTGCCTCAAGGGTCAATCAAACGAATGATAGGCAAAACACAATTCAAAATAAATCGGAAACCGACCAATCAGAGCAGGAACAAAGGTCCACAGACAGAAGCTGCTAAACGCACCAACTGAATAAAGGGACTACGTACAGAAAAGTAATGCAAATCGAAACAGGCCCATCGAATTCCGAGCAGGGTGGGTTCCAGTAAGCCAGCCACAACAACTGATATCAGATAGTCCTAAAAATCCTGTAAACACGAGCAGGTAAGCAGGAAGTGCATACACGATTGCGCACTAGTAATGACGGAACGTTTGCAAGCGAATTCCAAGGCTCAGCAGACAGACTAACAGCCACCTGACCAACTATAAGCAAACGCACCCCACCTAGCAGTATTACGGCGTATTTCCAGGTTGCTGAAATGCTTATTGGCTCCGTCCATATGTGAACTTCCCACAATTGCGACCGCGCGTGAATGCAAAGTGCATTTGCAACTAAGTACACTTAAGTATGTGTGCTACGCTGGTATGGTCATATTTTTACATAAAATTTATCAGGACACAAAACCAAACATCGATCCATAGTTGGTCTGATACAAAACAAAGCGGTTTTGAAGTTGTTAGCTTTCTAACCCATCCACTGGCGGTTTTACTGTGGAGCCATGTATTTCTGTCATACGTGACCACGAGTGGTTCTACCCAACGGTCAGAGCATATTGAGAATAGAGTATGGATCAAAGTAAAAAATCTCGTCAACTGAGGTAAAATGCACTAAATTTTCTGGCAATTTATAAGTAACAGGGACAGAAGTTTGCTTATCTATCCAAGTTTGCGAAGACCAACGCTCCGAATATTCACTCCGGTCTCACAATGAACTGTTGGTTGCATGTACTACCTAATATTCACCTACTATCATCAAAATGAATTTTACCTCTCCACAGGTGCAATATCAATTATCCGGATACTTTTGTAGTACATCATTCCTTTTAGTGTCACTGAGTAACCTATAAAATTAGTCTGAAGATAACTTCACTAAATTGGGATGTCATGTTGACTAACGAAGCACAACCAAATATCATTTATGGAAAATCGTAACTGCATGCCAACGTGATCCAGCCTACATGAAAAACCATTGGTCTTCGGTGTTCAAAACGAGATATCAATCAGGTGAGGCCAGTCAGACGCTGGTACCCTTACAACCTAAGATTTGGTGATACGATTAAATGGTCTGCGCAGACACCGATACAGTGCTTGAATAGTAGTAGCTCGGGTGGATTTATTGGTAGTTGACAGGGTGGCTGTTGATCTGTTCGTCGAGCTTCGCAATCGACTTGCAAACGTTTCATCACCATTCAGAAGGCATCATCAGCGGGCAGTTGACAATATCTCCTCTGATGTAATGAAACGTTTGCAAGTCAACTGTCAAGCTTGGCAAACAGGCTTTCATGCGCACAAGAACCACAGTAGAGTCATCGAAGAACCGATGGCACTTCAGATTTGCCTTCGTTGTGGGCATCGGAAAGAATCCGTATCTAGCTCGGTCATATGATACCCATTGTTCTGACCAAGCTTTGACGTGGTCACAATTCATGTTTATCAGAGTAAACAGGCAAAGTTGTATGCTGATTACAGGAAGACGTAATTTGAAATTAACTTATTTGAGTAGAAGATTTTCCGTTTGAGGCGTCTTGCACAAAGCCGAACGGATCTATCAGTAGAATCGTTGAAAAGTCAATACACTACCTGTTGTGTAATGTTGTCGTGTTGGTCATAGTAATCACAGTAAACATTTGTGTGCTGCCTTCTCCAAAACAATTAGGGGTAGAAAATATACAGCCAGTCCATTTTCACTGGGCTGTGCCAAAATGACCAATATGGATTTTTCAGCTGTAGGTATTTTGTTTCAATGAGCCATTAGGTTTCATTAAAACATTGGTTCTACAGAGCCTTTACACCTCAGCTAATGTCCATACAATACGTCTACTTTGTCTTGGACAGTTTTAACATTCACAATTTATCATAGTTGTCTGCGCATTTGCTCTGCTACGATAACGCTGAGGAATAGCACCACTGTTCAGATGCGACAGAACTCAAACTAATAAAAATTAATGTGCTTGGAACTTGGAGATATGGCGTAAGAATATTCCGCAGTATACCCAAAACACTAGAATGTAGTTAACCATTTGTCCTGCTTCAGGATCTACATGAATGAACTGGGAAAGGTGAGCCGATATACTAAGCTCCTGCATTGTTCAACACAGAGTCCAGTCGCGGTATTTACAGCCCGGTGAGGCGTACCACCAAAAAAGCAATACGTGGATTAAAGTTACATCTGAAACGAATACAGCAGCCTAGCCGCTTAAGTCGATTCGGTTTACAACTCACGTTCGTGACAGCAGTCCATGTTACTCCGATAGAATATAAGTGGAGTGTTCACCGACTGAGCGGCGGACAACCTAAGTTCCAACTACTAAGCGAAAATAGGGATACAGATTCTGGCTATCATCTGTACCCCATGGGCTTCAGCCGCTACCAGATCTGCAAACATACTGGCAGGCAACTACGCTGGCACTCCGATGATTCTCACCAGGAGAGGAAGCTTTCTTTCACCCACGACCAAAGCGGCGAGATGCTGGCCATATTTTGCTGTCCTTCACTCGATTTAAGGCAGCAGCAATATGATGTACGGTTTAGACAAGACAATCACAAATCGTTTTAGGTTCCAATTCACTTACTTGAAAGTGAGATCCACTGGTCACGTAAATTTATTGAAGCAAACAGAAAACGTCGCAAAATACACTCATTTGCACGCTACTTTGTTTTTTAACTGGAGACTCAACTGAGTCCCAGCTAGATCTCTCGTTTGTGATATCCTTCAACTAAATCTTGAGCCCAGAGGCCATCTCATGTTTCAGCTCGTAGGATATTCGAGATATCGCAGTGTATTTCTTGAAGGAAGCTACTCATAAGATCACTGATATTAAGGATCTCGACTTATCCAGATGGGATTCTCTGTTTCCTCACACCATAACTACAGCGTCTCTCGGCATCAGTTTTCTTAAGAGTAAACAACAACGAAGTAGGTCTGCCGTTACATACTGAACCTATTCGTAATTACTGCGATATTTCTCCGGATTCTCTGTATTCCCTACCAATGCTTGGCTTCCTTTTAGTAGAATCCTAGGCTAAAACGCAGAAGCCCTAGTCCTGAAGAAAAATTGCTACTGTTGTTTCAGCAATCAGCGACTTTCCAACATGCAATAATCTCCCTGGAGAAGATTATAGAAGCGAACCAGAACTTTTCTCCAAAATAAGCAACTTCATGACCACATTTAACTGCCGGTTCAGACTTGGCTGGGTATATTAACCGAGTGTGACTTTGCCACATTTGGCAGTTTGTGTAAAGCGTGTTTCTCAAGCAACGCATTGAATGCGAGGACTCAGATGGATCCCTCAACGTCAGACCAACAATCAGCCAAATGTACGAGCTTATTGCAACCTTGTGACTGTTTCATCTGGTGCGTTTCTCTTCCACTACTCCTACCGCATGCTTTCAGCGCTGGGTAGGCTGGGTATCAAAACACCGAGTGACCGGATGCGTGTGCAGTGTACAATATTCGCCAAAAGTTTTCAATGTGTGGGGAGCATACGACTTGTAAATTCCTGTAACGTACTCCTGGGCCACTTCTGTGATCATCATTAAATAAACTTAGACGGTTGCATTTTGTATGCTTTGTTTTAGATTTGATGTACTACGTTCGGAAAATCGAGTATTGTGTTTCGTATTCATTTTGTCGATTCAGTCTTCTGATCTACTTTGGAAATAGTTTCGTGTTCGTACATGTTCTCCTGAAAAACACATCTACTCAAAACAGTGCAACTGGCAAGTGTTATCCAAACGAAGTGTCTATACACTGGAGACAAGATCCGAGCAACTCAGTAAGCGAGGCTGGATAACTTAACTGTAATTTCGCTTCACTGTATGGTGTCAGTCACTGCCGAGTTTTGCATGTGGTCCAGAAACGGTGAATGTTAGACGGAAACTCAGCCTCTCCAGTGGCAGTATGTTCAGAGAGCTTGAGGAGACAGAAATCAGTAGCGCCAGTCTAGTCATTGGAAATTTGTTGGAAGAAAATCCAATGGGATATGTACAGAGCTGAACTGCATTCAGGGTTCAACAAGTGACGGCTAGTTTTCGTACTCCAAAAGTAGCACGATATTAGATGTTGCAGTGTACATTTCACACTGGCAAGCTTCGCAGGAAGCAGTGGATAGTTGACTGGCGCGAGCAGCTGACCTTCGTAAAAGGTACAAGGTTAATGATATTTGTCTCCAACCAGACGGTGTTATTGATTGGATGATGGTCGAGTAGCTAAAAGAGCTTAGTAGTGTGCACTAATAGTGTTAAAAACAGGTTGCTGCGTCAGAGATTGTACGGACCTAGAAGTTTAGTGCGAGTTTAGTCGAAATTGTTCGTTTATCAGGAGGCTTTTTGGGCTTTCAGTGGGACGGTGATGAATTCTTATGCCTCCCTGAGATCTTCAAATAATCCTACCGTCTACAGTGGTAGTCGTCTACCGAGGAAGCAGGTGTATGAACCCCAATACTGTGTAAAACTAGCAGGGAGGCTGTTCATTGGTGAGCTGGGTAATTGTCATGTACTATCAAAGGCCATATTAGACTTTTGGACTGACTAGCCGACGGTCACTTCGGAAAGACAACACGACCGGTATTCCTTCAAGTCCTCCCCAAAATGCAATTACCTCCGACAAACAAGAGCTGCTTTGTCCCCAGTTGGACGATTGTCACAGAAAGAACGTTCTCTCTTCACCCAGCACTGGCAATGTACTTCTTTTTATTCATTTGACCTTCACTCACAGAAACAACTGGCGAGCCTGACTCTGTCAACAATGGACGCCAATACTGTAGCCGGCGAAAGACAATAAGTAAACTCTTGCTTTTTAGCCTTTCGGCCTAGCATCCGAAAGTTGGACTGACTGCATCTCCCTTTGGAACAAACACCTCAGTGCACCTTGTTAGTCAGCAAGCGACGTAAACAAACTTTGGGTTAGGCATACATCCTTCTCTGTTACTAGTCCTTCTCTTTTTTCCGGACGCAGACTGCACACTCAAATAAATAGGTGGTACTTTGATCAGAGATCCTACCTGTATGTGATGCATCATCTTGCTCTGGTACAGTGACCTCGACAACGCTCAGAGTGGTCGTGTATTGTAATCAGAAGTTTCGTGCATTCAAGTTGTAAGCTGAATCAGTCCTTTTTACAGCGCATTGTTTCTGGAAACAGCTGAGCTGTTGACTTCATGTGCTTGAAGTTCGTGTGCCATTTGTCGCTCTCTGAAGTGAGACCAAAGTAGTCTGCCGAAAAATACACAGTGACGACGTACCAGCAGTTTGCTGTTTAAGGCAGAGCAAATGAACCGAGATTTGTGTCACTGTGTCAGAGTGGTCCATTAGTTGGAGTCAATACCCTGTCATTCGTTTAAGGATTCACTTCAACGATCGCTTGTCTCGCATCGGCTCAAGCCAATCCTGTGGTTAACAACTGCTTCGCATGAGGGATTACGACAGCTTTTTTACACCTCCGAAAACTTCCAGAAAGGCAATTAAATCACTTCGTAAACTCCAAACTTAACTGCTCAAACCCAACTTGCTGTGTCGCAGTGTAGACGATAGCAGAACTGTTATACGGGACAGTGATTATGGTATGCTAACGCAGATAAATTTCAACCAGTACTGCTTTTGGCAATTTCGTTCTTAAAATGGTCATATATATATATATATATATATATATATAACACTAGAGGAAACCCTCAGTCACGCACGATCACCTAAGCGTTTACACACCAGGTGACCTATCCATGTGAGCAACTGCGTTAATTGGTATTTCGTTAGACACGGCACAACCCACTGAAGCATACGTTTTGATAGGCTTTTATTTTCTAATAATAATGGGAATATGGTACAGAAATGCGCCAGAAAATGAGATGAGTACTAATTAACTTATCACTGGGGGAATGTTGCCCGGAAATCATATTCATAAAGACAGAATACCCGAGAATATTTTCCATAAACTGGAAGGAACGAAAACCTACACCACAAGCACTGAGCGCAAGCACACGCGCGGACAAAATCGAAAGCCTTTTTGAGAGCAGACGAACACAAACTTTTAAAACCCTGAATAACTGCTGTGATCAGTCCTAAGTGTTGACGAGCTTGTTCAACTGAAACACCGAAAATGCAAGCATTGCCGAATTAATGGCAGTAGATGAAACCGGTTTTGAGATAACTGTAGTTGATAACCAAATTGGTAGCTTATCAAAGCAGAAGACACATGCACGTTATAGTTTCAAATATGGCTAATAATGGAGAGCACTAGTATAGTTACGTAACGATGAATTAATAGCGGTTCTATCAGCGCGCAGACGGAGTGCCTTAAGGTTATAGAACAGACGAGAACACAGAAGTAAAGTCCCAGAGGGACTATATCTAATAAACAGATCGCAGAAGTTCCTGACCAGGTTGCTCAGTGGACAGAATTGGGCTGATAAACATACATACAGTCCGGTGGGATCATCTGCAAGCCACAACAAGACAAGCCAGTTGGCCGGACCACTCACCAAAGTAGTAATGGAACAATTCGGAGACACAGCATCTTATCAAAAGAGATTACATTTTGACCGCTGTTTATGGGTGACGCCTTGTCAAAGATATGAGATAAGTGACTTTAACAAGTATAAATGCAACGCCTTTCCAGCCTTTTAGTCCATAATGCAAGAAGAAAGTGATGGTCACCTTGAATACTTTGGGGAAAACCTAACGGAGTGATTCATGCTACGGCACACCGCAAAGCAACGGAAACCGATATAACAGTCATTCAGCAGCCACTAACAGAGACCGTGTAGGGATTCCATTTCATCCAGCTAGAACTAACTGTGGCGCGTTAGAACGGTTTATCAAAGAAAAAACTCATCATGTTGACTAACGGATGCACACTGGGTGTTCCGAATGATCTAATGGCTCAAATGATGTTTAGTTTACATCCTAAGCAACTTTTGTTTACGCAGATTCCAACCGGACTTGGCACATCAAACTGCAGCAAAAACTAGAGTTGTAAATCTAGGCCCGATGTTTATCCGAATAGGCAGTGTCACCCATCAAAAGGCTTTTTCCAGTTAGTTTTGGTTGCCTGTTGTTCTGAGTTTCCACCGTATTTAGTATATATAGCTTGGATTGGGGCAGAACCTGGGAAGGACAAAACGATTTTGAGTGGAATTTCATTGTTCAGCGTTTCGGTCAGCTCGGGTAAACTACATCGGGGGCAAAATGATCAAAATCACAAAGGCCGACATGTGCCCTTTGGTATCAACGTTCTGTGCACCATTCTGATTGGTTGAGTTCATTTTTAGACGCGTGATTTGTGTCAATGGTGATGGTTGCTTCATCCGCCCAAAAGCGCTGTATTCACTCTCAAATAACACACCGCACAACATTTTAACTGCATCCCTACTAAATTCGATAAGAATACTCTCAAACGAATGCAACTGATTGTATGCCAATGAGTTGGTACACGTGTTCTAACGTGGAAAATTCGTTTTCTATCTGTATGTGTATTCTCCTAACTGTGACGTTTCGGATTCAAATTTGCCCGGATTTAGGACATGGAACAACCGCTGATTCTTAGGGGACGAAATCTGTATTAGACATAAGCCGTTGAGCGTGTCAGTTTGTAGAAGGTGCGTATCTCCAAGGTACTCGACGAAGTGAACTATAGAAAATCTACTTGAGAACGGAAGCACTCTCGTGTCAGAAATGGCGGTGTTACAAGCAGACTAATCAAACTAAGGAGTGCTGCAGTTCTCCCCTTTAATATAAAGGATTTGAAATTCATATCTAAACGACCGGCACATGAGGGAATGCCACTCTCCACGCTTGTGCGCAGAGAAGCTGGTGGCAGGGATAAGCTTCCAACCTTGGATGCATAGGAATAGCTCGATCTAGTCACGGCCAGACAAATCCATTGACAATCCTACGCTCGGGAATAATATCACTGGGGCGTTACTTTAGGAGAAGAAACATTTGACATACTCCTTACAAAAGTTTGCTTACTGGTCAGGCTCTTCATCTTTGTACCTTTGAAAATGAAACTGATGTGTGGCCGAGAGTCGTTCATCGTCCAGTTGTAATTTCGGTTCCGCGTTATCAACTCGCTTGCTGTCCGGCCATACAATGGGATCTTGATCAGTCCGAGAGTTTAAACAGCAGGACGAAATACACGGCTTTTCCTGTTTACCTGAAAGTTTCCGGCTGTGAGGAAAGAGCATAAAGTAACACAGTAAGGGCGGAAGAAATAGATAATGCAAATGTTCGCTTTCATAAATTTGCAATAATAGCAGATTGCTCGATATGTGCTCAGAAAGTAAAACACTTTTAGCACCAAAGAAAGCATCGCGCTCAATGGTATTCAAAACTATTCTAGTGCAGATGTGAACAGATGTTAAATCGGGAATGAGCTTGTCGACCACTATACTGCGTGGCGCGTTTCAAGTTTCCTTTTTCTCACGTCTAATGGTTAAGGCCACCCCTCTAATTCCTGTCAAAATACTGTTGCCTGTTTAGCGAAATATTCCATAATACTACTCGGTAGTAACGAAGGTCCAATTGAATCGATAAAGGGTATCCATATTTAGGAAGTGTTCTCATTTGGATCAGGCCTGCGCGGAGCTGGTGTGATCGAATTGTTTAAAAAACACCTCACAGTAGTTGTCATCAGTAGAGGGAAAGGGAGTGTGCAAAGGAGGTTACTATACTAAAAATTATTATACTGATTGGTGGCCTGAGAAATATGTTTCCGGTTAACAGCAACTCAAAAGAGAGAGAATCTGAAGTGTAGTGCATCATCAATCA
The DNA here is from genome assembly GCA_004794785.1 of Opisthorchis felineus. Classification (NCBI taxonomy): domain Eukaryota; kingdom Metazoa; phylum Platyhelminthes; class Trematoda; order Opisthorchiida; family Opisthorchiidae; genus Opisthorchis; species Opisthorchis felineus. The sequence goes on along the minus strand of SJOL01006393.1, from coordinate 163,327 downwards.
TCATCAAAATAACGTGAGATACACAATGCCTGGGTGAACAGGGGCGCAGACCGTCAAATCAGCCTATGGTGTCTTTCATTTGCTGTCGGGGGTAACGATTTACAGTCATTTGCACTGGGCTTTCTCTAACAGTTGGGATCCTTTCGACTGTGTGCGGTCCACCATGTGTAGGTGTGACTGTGCGAGCGCCTGAAGGTCCCAATAATCTCAGGCACCTGCAAACTTACTTTGAAGCCAAAGACAGTTTGTATCTGGGTGGTGGGTGGGTGGCAAAAAAACGGTCTATCAAAAGGCAGTCAAGTAATGGTTTTCACTGGGATTTCGTCCTACACAAGAACCACTGCACAGCTGTTTGATCCTTATTGGACATCGTCAGTAGTGTGCTTCTCACGAAACTCCAGGGAGTTTCGAACCCGCAACCTCCCGGCTAGTACTTTGAACACTTAATTCTGGCGCCAGTGCCTGATTAGCAGTGTGATTAACCCGCACTTAGACAGCATACAGCGTCACTCATCCTTCAGTTGCGAGCTCCACATCAAGTGGTCACTCATGCTGACTGCCTCGCCGAGTAGCGACTTCTCAGATGGAAGTTTCATTTATCTTGTGAAGTTATTCTTCCTTTGAGCTACTACCGTCAAGTGATGACTGTAATTGTGAATAGCCAAGGATCCAAGTTAAAGCTACTGAATAAAGTGAGAAGTAAATGAGTAGGCAGCACACACCTTAAGAATTTGGCACGCAAGTTATGACTCGGATTTTCAATTCAGGAGCATTTTTCGTGAATAAAATACTATGGCTGGAATACTCATCATCTGAAGACTATCTCAAAAACATTGGTTGCTCTTCATTGGGTTGTATTAAATAGTAGACAACTTGGACAAAGTCTGAAAGAAATCTGTGGTTAGTTTGTCAGCAGAGGATGAATTGCATATTTTTACCAGGAGGGCGGTGTTCATATATCCACAACATAGACCTTAAACATTTGCACTGGTAAGCACAAGGTGAGCACCTGAACTGTTGTGTACCAAGATATGCAAAATCGATTGTATCCAGGTGTAGCAACTGAAAACCTAGGAGAAATGTGCTGTATTCAGCAGCACGTCGCAGTGCAGATGCTCAGCAAAAGTGATCAGTGGACTAAAAATTCACCGTTAGGGCATTGCAGTATTTTCTGTCAGTGAACTGAATTTGGCATGCACGGAAACTCAAATGTTTCGTCTGCTTGGATCTGAACAATGAAAACTCTGTGACTAAAATCGTTCCACGTTAACCCTAGAGAGAAATAGATGGATCACTTCATCATTCTAATGAAGGATGTCACATGTACTTTCAAAAATATACATATCAACATGAAACAAGCTTTAAATAAAGAGGATAAGGGGATCCATTGGGTGACTAACAACCAAAGGATCTTTTTCACAGACTGAATAAGAGAAACGAAGCTATAAGAAAGTAAAAGTGTGGTTGGCTGGACACGCCAGGTATCTTTTCCCCCATCCTGCGTGCAGTTGGAGTTCCCAGTCCAGCAGTAACACAGTTCTTATTTAGGCGTCGTGAACTAATATTGAATTTGTCGCCTAAAAAAAATCGCCAACATTGGACTTCCCCATGGTTCCACGTATCTTTGTCTATAACAGTTGTCGTAGCGTGAAAACAAGAAAGATGGATGAGAAATAGGAAGGGTTTTTGAGAACTTTGCAATGCTTGTTCGTTTAAAAATGACCGCACATTTTGAAACGACATTTGCCATTCCATGCAGCGGGCGTGGAATTCGGTTAATACACTTAACAAGCGACAAATTTGTGAAATGGTCAGCATATTTCGAGAACTGAAACCTAAATTTGGTAGAAGGTTGCCGGCGGAAAACTTTCAAGAGGTTCTATGCGTTTGAACTAGTTAATGTCCCCACACACCTAAGCCAATAAAATTCCTTACCTACAGAAACCTACACGAATACACGACTACTCATCAAATTTCAAAGATTGCCATGACTTGTGGCTCTGCATACATCTGAGATTAATTTTCATTGTATTTAATCCATTACATCCTACAAGGCTGGGTTGCCAATCTACTCACACGTGTGCTATTTGATTAATAATCCTTTGTAAAACCACGATTGATTTGCATTTATCTCGATTCATTGTGGTTCCGGAAAGATCAGCACGAAAAGAACTGCTCCGTTAAAAAACCCTATGAGTGATTTTCCTCAAAGAGCGCTCCAATATGCCAGTTACTAACGCGGCAAAATTACATGCAATGTGCCTTTTCGCGCCTTTTCGTGTTTCTGTCCACAAACAGCCATCGTGAACTGACCTCACAACTTTACCCCAGGTGTTTTTCTAAGATAGAGAGTCACACTATGCCTTGAAGGAAACTATTCATAAGGTTGCTAAAAGCGTTTCGGCAGCCCACAACTGGCTTTGCCCCTTTTGGGGCTTATCATGTAGGTGCAGTCCACTGGGTCTCCGTCATCCGGATATGCCATACTTTGCAGCTTGATTGCGTTGGTGACAGTCCACTCCCACTCCAACAGAACCGCTCATAACCGACTAAAGTTCGTTCTCCACTCAGGTTTTAGCCGTTCTGTCCACAGTCAAATTTGCCTAGGCTGTCTACGCCAGGGTGTCTGGTACTTTTCCCCAAATGATTGTCCACGGGCTTGCACATCACGTGGGCTTCTGAGCGCACCATGTGGGTCATGGCGGCGCAGATACCATGCGCGCGACAGATGCATTATTTGTATGACTCGTTTGCGGCCACGCAAGAACGCCGGATGGACAAGATGATAACGATGCGTTCCAAGTGCCATTGAGGAAACGTAGTGCTTGGGCGGACTGTCTACTTGGCGAATCGATTGATATTCAGGCTTGCGCAACCGACCACTAACAGGCATTCGAGGCAGGGACGGTACTAGATTGCGCTTAAAGGCATATAATTTTTCGTTTGCAGTCGAAATGTGGGACACTATTTGTGGTATGTTGTGAAGTCATGGAAACACAGCACAATGTCAGAAAACCCACCGATTTATTCCACTTACACAAGAATAACTGGTTAACGAGCACACCTGTGCATGATTTAAAGTTACCATGCCTCTGCATGCCCCTGTCCGACCTGAAGAAATCGATCCCCAAGGTTGAAATCGTTATGATATACGCAGCTCATTACCAAAATATATTTGGTACTACAGACTGGTCGAAGTAGTTTTGATATATTTTTAGGCACACTGAACAACAGACTGATGTGCAAGACCTCTCCTTTACAAGCTGCATCCTCATTGGAGTTATTTGAGATTTTGCTCAGACATCTGTGATATGAGCACAGTAAGGTTGTCGATAAGTCGGGTGAATGAACTGTAGACAAAATGAATAAAACCTATTCATGCTAGTTTTCCCACTGGAATATAGCCCAGAAAAGAACAACAAGGTGATGTAATTGTTCTTTCTGAAAGAAGATTCAACGTAACAACCGTACGGTTTTTTGCTCTTAGGAACGGAATTTCCTAGGTGCAATATGCTGATGATAGCCGGAAACGAAAGTTCCCATCGTCCACTGGACGAATGAGTTAGTTGTATCATCAGTAAAATCAGTCCCAGCGAACCGTACGAAAGAGTGTACGACGGATGAAATTTTCAGCCCTCAACCGAAATCGCCTCTCTAAAAAGCGTTTTCAGCTGCCACGAAAACGTCTTCTTACTTGTCAATCGAAGAATGAGAAAACAGCTGGCCGGAATGATTCCAAACAAGTACGGTTGAACTAGGCGTCGTTTAGTGGCGACATTCGCCCTTACTAGTAAGAGAGAAGGGTCGCCATCCACAAGGTCGCACTTGATAACGCCCCAAAAGCCTGCCCTTGTCCTAAACAACTTAACGTTAGAAGACATGCAGTGACGTTTTGAAATGAAAAACGGGAGCGAAGCTAACCTCGGAAGGCAGCCAAGACAAGCGACCACTGCGGCTGGTAGGAAACTTCCATTAAACAAGCGGCTTTATCCCGAATTGATGCTCTATGTCACCATTAGAAATACCAAACTCTTGGATGTATGCTTAGTTTGCCTGCACCTACAAAAGAGGCCCAGTTAGCTCACTCCTTGAAACACTGCTTACATTGCTGCTAATGAAAAAGAATCCGGTTGAGTTGTTGCTGATCAGCTGGCTGTTGATCCGTTCGCGGAGCTTGGCAAATGACTTAGGTTTTACATCATGGAACAATGCTTCATAGTGCCTTGTGCCAACCGAACCCGCCCAGTCCAAATGCTATTGCTGGGTGAAACTAATCGCTCCTTATTTGGGATGGCTCTAATCGGTCACCTGGAGAAAGGCGGCGATAGCTTGCAAGAAAACCGGAGCTCAAGATTCAAAATCAGGCATTACGCATGCATAACGGCATTCCGAGAACTGAGAGAAAAGGACAAACCGTATCATGGTTATAAATCCTCCAAAAATGACACCAGATATTTCAAAACATCTCTCGCCTCTACACACCTCCGGTTGTCACATCTTACAGCATTTTGTACACTTTCCTTTTGACTTAACTCCCAGGAAAACATTTAGTGGATTCAGGTCAAGATATCACAGAGGCTGTTTTAGGACGACGTAAGTATAAGCACTTGGAGGCAGAATTCTCTTCTATCTATTCATTAACGTCCTCACGCAATGCGCTAGAGGCTCGTTTTGCTGAAAATTTACACTAACAAGTAGTTTCACGGATAATTAATTTAAATAGGTAAATAAAACCTCATTCACCACATCCACAAACGTTTTTGCATCCGACTTTTCTTCGACAAAATGAAGGTCAATTCTACGACCCCAGTGAGGTCATCAGCACTGAGCAGTCGTACTAGAGGTGACACGTCAAACTACGTTTGTTGCTCTTGAGCATGCATCAGATAATATTTTTCGAAACAGTCAACATTACAGCGAGACGTTTTATGGATTTTTGCTGGTGAATTAGTAGCTGGTGCAACAATTATTCGATCTGTGTATTGTCTGTACGTGCTTTCCATGGTGGCGGATATTTGACCACAATCCCATATATTTTAAGGTTTAGCTAATTCGAATGGAATGCGTTCTCAAAGGCTTTTCAGGACTATTCGCTGGTATCTATTTCCGCGACAATGTAACCAGGTCACTGAAGGCTGGAGTCACTTCCGAGGTCTCCGCTGCAACATTTGTCTCCACATGGCAAGTTAAGAGGGTATCCAAAAACCACATTCTGTAGTTGTCGCCTCACTACTTTCCAAGTCACAACAAATCAGATTGCCGTAAGTCAATTTGCCTACAACATCCCTCCCCTTTATTTATCCTACTTCGTAATAAATTTATATACCTAAATCCTTTACATGCTTTGCGTAAGGTATGTAAAATAACCTGCAGCTTGAATCAATAAGATGTGCAAAGTCTGTCTTGAATCTTTGAGTCTGCTTGTGAAAATAGGGCGCAGGATCTCGACGGTTCCAGATCAGCATTGGCAATTGTATAACGTTTAACTGAGATGACGATCACTGTGGATTTGCGTGAACTTGACAGTGTAGACTAAGAGCTAGCAGAGTATGAAACATGTATGATCTTGAAATGATTGGGACAATATGCCAGTTTGCTTTTAGATCATTGATTATCTGAATGGGATCTGTTCAGAAAATGGGTGGGTCCCACTTGTCCAAGAAGGTAGTCATCCTCAGTCGGTTTCAAGGTCCATTCAGCCAATATATACTTCCTTGTTTTCATCCACTCAACTAGTTCTCTGTTGGTGATCTAAAACCGTACGCAGCGATCACGTTTCCCATCTAAGAGGCCGCATGGTTTGGACGGGACTGGACAAACAAACGGGAAAGTCCAACGTTGAAGCAAGGAGCAGAATAACGGAGGATAGTGTCACCCAACTGAAGCACAACGACCATTACCATCGTAGGCTTTGGACAAACACAGTGGGAATTGCTTGAAGCCGCAAATAGATCAGACAAGGTCCGGCAAAAATGAGGACGTGGTAGCTACGCAATAGAGCATACTTTAATTCATCGAGCAGCAACAGATTTTTCGTACATTTATGAGTTTTAGTAAATTTACTTGTTGACCACCGCCGCAAAGCACTACTCCGAGATGTTGTAGTCTGATAAATTTAATAGAATTTCACTTCAGAGACTGTGAGAAAGGTTTCTGGATTTTTGTGTCCAGTGACCGATCTTACAGACAGGAGATATTACGTACTCGGGTAGCTGCCTCTCGTCATGATAAGATGGATCGGACGATCGTGGATTACCAGAAATAGTGAACCGTGAAACACGTTTATACAATGTGCAGATAAAGAGCAAGACAGAGACAGAAATCAAGATCACCCTGAGATTTGGAACTTACAAGTAATAGTAGGTAACGACAACAATCAGGAGAACCACGATGACCAGGAGCAAGCTGGCAATGCATACTGTGGAAACAAGTAAATGGAAACGACACTTAAACATTCTGAATACTCTGAAATACCTCTAGCCCAAAGAGCTTATGAGAGTCCCTGAATTCAGCAAAAACGACCCAATCAGTCCTCACTCAATTAACGCTCTCATGAGACAGTGATCAATATCAGGAAGAGAGACAATAATCCAGGGAACGGACAGTTATGAATCACTGAGCCGCCAGCTCTTTTAAAACAAAATTCGTGGAATTCCATTTTTGATATGTAACCGATCTCCGGAGGGACGGTAAGCCAAAGTGCAAGAAACCCAGCGTAAGGCCCATGATGTTGTTTACACTTGAACATAAGTTTTTCGGTGTTCGCGTTTCCCTTGAACTGCATTGCGTCAGTGTTCCAAAACGATTCAACAACCGAAATTTTTGATCTGATCTACCTTTATACCAGGAGCTGAGATGGTCCGTTCTTGAATTTACCTGTGCTGTTGTCCTCGTTCCTTTGATTTGATTGCTTGAACTTGTAGTGTATCCAGTCAGTTGACATATTTCTGCTCTTGTAACCCAAAAAGTTACATTAAATACATTATCTACTACAGTCATTGTACACTAAAAGCGTGTCTGTTCAGGTGTACTTTCAATGCACTCACTGATTCCTCCAGGAGAGTTTTCCGAAAATAGTAACCATGAGTTGAAGGTTTTCAAGGAACACATAGCTCAATGTGTGTGTCATCATTGCCCACTGAGGTCTTGTTGTGGGTGTAATTCAGATGATATTCTGGAGTGGGAAAGCAACTATACACTGAACTAACATGATCATTATATTAGGACCGTTTTCCCGAAATATCCGTGCCCTCACAAATGGTAGGTGTTGGTTTGTTGTGATAATGCAAACTAACTAAGTGAAAAACTGCAGATTTCCAGTAAATTTAGTGATCCGTACGGGTGGCAAGATGAGGGGGTATATCCATCACCACTATTATCTAGGCGTTAATTCTCCCATTACAACATTTTTGGGCATGTTTGTGTTAGCACGAACTAGGGTGCACATTGTTCGTATCACCTGGTGATGGAGTCGTGCTCTTTGCCGCATTTTGGTGAGTCTAATGACCTAGGGATTGGTTTGCCTAGGGATTGACACCTGGTATCAACAGACATACAAGTTCGTTCCTGGTAAGACACTACTTACAGAGTTTATGAAAACTCCAAGAGGGTCCAATAGCGGCTTCTATTTTTTCCCTGCATCCTTCTTAGTATTTCGACACCCAGTTGGAAGAGCGTAGAGTTAAACAAACATTAGCAAATAAACACGAGACCTAAGTGATACCAAACTAAATCCTCCAGATTAGTGTATTCTTAACAGCACACCGTTTTACGATGATGGTTTCATTCCACAGACCCCTGAGTTCTTACCCACCAGGCGCACCAGTAGGGACAGACTGTCAATAAACAATGGTAATATTACCAGTAACAGGGTTTTATCAACATGAGTGTACCCATACTCTCGCGTATGATTCTTCTGCCTGCTGGTGTGTTGAGGCTTATTTGAAGATAACTAGCTGTTTGAGCTGTCAAGCGAAAGCGGCAGAGTCATGGAATAAGTCGTGGCAACGTATTCGTGCATGCAGCATTTGAAGCTCTCTAATATGGATATCCTCATTTTACTGAAAACGAACGAAATTAAACCCCCAACATGGCCACTGTAGGAAATAATCTAATCCTAAAAGTAATAAAACCCTTAAAATAACCAACAGGAGAGAAGGTACTAGGAAAACACTAAAAAACGATTCTGAAAAATCTCAAGTTGATTTCTTTAGATATGTTTTTGCTAACTATGGACACAGGCCGTTGAAACCAACAGACTCTGACTATCTGGCTCGGACGGTGGTGGCCCGCCCGTAGCTTTGCATTGGTGTAGGATATTCTACTTTTTTTACTCTCCGAATTCAAGCAGACACTTCATCTTTAGAGATAGACACCATCTTGGTGGCAAGCACACATGAAATAATCACTGTATGAATGGCTACAACCTTTAACTAGTGTACTTGTCATTATTACACACGCACAATAAAGCAATATTGACCAAGTTACGCATACTCAATACATGAAGGTGATCGTCGATTTAACTTTGAATAAGTAGTTTATCAAGGTAATGCCATGGCTTTTGCAAGTTACCTTCGACCCCCGAAGAGATAAAGACTTAGTCAAAGCAGAAGACCAATAAGTCCCACTAACCGTCAAGTATGGGCATCATATAGAAAAAAGGTGACCAACAATTGAATAAAGATTCTGGTGCCTGAGGTGCACAATATTTGCGTAAGAAGAAACAACTATTCGAAATAAGGGCGGAACAGTTCTCATTAGTTAGTCGAAATTCACCAAACAAGTCTGTTTGATATTGGAGTCTCAATGCGAGAAAATGTTGAGTCCATGGTCAGGTGACACTCTTGCTCGGGGTACAGAGGCAGCAACGATTGATTAATACATTCGCCAAAAAGTAAAAAAAAATGGATAGAATGAATGCATGGAAGTCGTAAAAAGCAAACTGTCGTGAAGTAATATTATAAGCACGTAGCGTACATATAAACACTAGAAGTTGTTTTCAATCTGACCACTTCAGTGCAGGGAGTTTTTGGAGCTGAGCGAATAGAAGTCAAACTTTTAACTACAACAAATAGCTGTAGCGCAACTGACGTCCACATTATTCGTTTGAGCGTCTGTTGTTAAACGTGAAAAGCGTGACGGCTTTACATTGTAATAATCCGGTCGCATTCGAAAATCGAGATGATCTGTTCTCGTTGGACAGCTGTAGAAACATCAGGTTTCATGGCGTTCACCACTTGTTCTTCCAGTTGCATAATTTCCAAACTACGACAATAAGGCAACCGTATAACTCAAACAATGATCCCGGCCTCACGTAGCAGCTTCAAAGGTACTAACCAGAGATATTCACCGGGATGTTTTTCCGAAGAGTTTCGCTATTTCCTAAGGGTCGGTTCGTGATGTACATAGATGGCTTCGTTTGGCCAAACAAAACTATTTGGAAGGAATAATGGGTCTTTCCAAGGGTTGTGGCTTTGAAACAACTCTTAGCGCTACCGATCACGGATCAAACGTAGAAAACTCAGAAAAACGAAGTTTGGTGTCGCATCGGCAGGAATAAAGAGGATAGTGTTCTCGAAAATGAACTAACTGCTGTGCGAAAATTGAAAGATGCTAGATTTTTTGAACACTGGTGAACGCCTGGAGGGCAAAGTAGTGTAAAGGAGATCCAAAACTTTCTCTACGGTAACATGGCTGACTTTTCATTGAATGATAATCGTTCATTCATTCCAAGATGTACAAGCTGTATGTGGGCAGAGTAAAACATGAAACTCCATACAGCTCAGCAATTTCAGCAAATACTGAGCTTACCAAAAACTGACGAATATAATTTTTCATTCATATCCGTGTATAGCCTTAGGATGATTTACTTTGTTTTATTTGTGCAGCTGTTTTGGGCGATACTCCGGAAGAAGTAAGGGGTTGTGCAGTTTTCACTGGCTTTCATATCAGGGTTTTTGGTAGTAATATATGGAACTCTGTTTGAAACCTAAGCTGTCCACAAGAAAAGACTTCATGCAGGTGCAAATCGGATTGATGCTCCGAGTGCTACTAGTATTTCGATAAAGGAGCTAGCGGAAAATCACGACCAATTAATTAATCCTTCCGCTGAAACCTGAAGTTTACGGATCGATGGTGACCGATTTTGCCTATTGGCTGATGAGCAGGCAACAACGACGAGATGCCTTCGTATTGGTAAACTACTGCTTCATTTACTCGTCATTGAGTCCAACAACCATAAAAAAACAGCAAATATTGGCTGCCAAAACCGAGTTTGGCAACAATGCATTTTTGATGACAGAAACACTTCCAGCAGTGTTCCGTGAGACAAGGGTCATCATTCCCCTTAGTCCGCTGCATAAGATTTTTCAAATCAACTCTAAGATAAGGGATACTCATGATGAGTGTTTTATTTTACTATGAACTTGTAAGTGGGCTTGCATAATGGCATCAATCTTAGTCAAAATACCTTTGATGTTCATAAAGGACAGTGCAAATAAACTAGAGAATTCAAATAGAGGACTTACGAGCAAGGATGACAACATTGTTATTGAAGTCTTTTGGTGTTCGTTCGGCCATTTCTGAAATCTATCTAAAGTATACAGGAAGGAAAATAACCCAATAAGATTTTACCAACCTAGTGTAAGAAATGCTGAGGTTAAGGCATGAATCATTCCTCTTAGGTTTCGTCTCATTTCACGGACATCACGTTACCATTCATTGAGCTAGGAAAATAGCATTCTGTTTAAAAATGTCCACTTCGTGGCCAATGTGTCCATTTCTCGACATAGAAAATTCGGCAATCATTCGGATTCGGATGATTCGGATCTCAAACTGCAACGAAATTTCATTCACTACAACTGTTGCCAGAGTTTGCTTCGTCGGACTATAAGCCGCCCATTCTAGCGTGTAATAATATACAATGATAAGTTTTTCACAGAGTACATTGAAAGTTAATCCAGGCCTGCGCTTTCAGTACCCATCAACAAAACCAGTATTAGTACTTCTGTTGTTTTTCATTTAACAACTACTCAAACAACCATAATCAACTTCGCAATTTGACCATAAAGACAAATGGAATAGGGACGTTTATGAAAGGGGTCAAACAAAACTGATGTATTTAGCAACGCGTATCTCCCTAACGATCGGTCATTCGCTTTTCTTCAGTGGCCTTCTGTGTGCTGTTTACAGAGGGTGATAGATTACCTGTCCACTATCTGTTAGCCAAAATAACTTTCTAAACAGTAAACACCTTAGGGATGTTTGAAAAGTTCATCGACACTGTAACGTCTTAATGACGTTACATGTGCGCGGTTCCTAAGATCTAACTGATGGTTGCATCAAGCCACGACAGGCGAGAAAATCTAGAGTCCCTGAATCGCCCACTTGGCGACAAACATCCAGCTCAATTTCTCCTACTAAGTTTGTTTGATTTGTTTGGTTGAAAGTTTGGAATGTCATGGTAATGAAACAAACGAACAATAACCATTCACAGCTTTCTTGCGCATAAAGTGTCTTTTCGCTAACACTACCGATAACACTATCACATAACTCAGAATACTGATGTGATAAAATTCTCCAAGTAAAAAAAACCTACAAAATTACCCAGGAGTGGAAGCGTTGGATAGAGATGCACCAGAGGCAAACAGAAGTTCATTCTCTCAAGTTCCTTAAACGCAGTTCTAGATGATTATTATCTAGTGGACAACAAGGGCGTCGGCTTAAATCGCAACGTAGTTGCAACTAAGGACAATATAACTCTGTTGGGTAACGATCTCTTAGTTCAAACGTTCGTTAAACCGCGAAAGTTGGCTTGTTTCTTACGCTTCAACAACTGGACGAAATTTATCGCCGTCGCTAACGTAGAAGGCTATACAAGGTAGTAGACCGACTATAGGTTGTTCGCATGCCTTTACTGAATATCAACCATGAATATTTCAGCAAGACCAAAATACAGAATAGTAACAAAATCAGTTGTCACCGCATTCACTTTTTCTCGAATGTGCAGATATTTTCAGTAGTTACCATGTTTGGACAAAATGCGTTCACCAAGAAAATACGTTGAGGGATTTCTGCAAAAAAGTCTACCTCGGACCCTCATTATAAAATTCCAAATAAATTATGCGAAAACTAAACAACACACCGGTATTTGGGGGCTTCATTTCGATAAGATTTTTTTTCAGTGGTTGCACCCAGACGGTGGCACCATTCAAACTGCAACGAGCTTTCGCTACCAGTCCCCAGTTTTTTCGAGAATTGGAACCTAATGCTGAAGTTTGCATGCGAATTTTTCTTTGCTTTGTTCGAAAGGTATGCGGATAAAATGACAATTCACGCGGTCCTATCTACAAGATACGTTCAAGCATAAAATATCTGCGGTTTTTCTGACAAGAAAACAAGTCATTTCATAGAAGAATTTTAAAATAACTCCCCTCTTCCACTCATCATCCGCCATGGATAGCAGTGATTAGGTATATTTTTGGAGCTGACTACGGAGAGATAGCAGAAATACCATTTCTGCAATTATGTAGTCACTACGTCCAAACATACGTGACAGCGAAATATTCCTGAGTACTTGCATTGCAACGGTTATTAGCTTTAAACATTATTGTGTGTTAAAATTTTTCACAAAATCATGGAGCTATGCAACACTTGTCATGGAGAACAAACCTGTAGCTGCGTTGCCTCCCTAAATTTTCTGCTGTTACGTAGTTTGCCGCTTACGATACCCGAAAGTCGCACAAATGTCAGTGTGCTTCAAGCTGCCATGTTTCGCATCTATGTTTTCATTTTTTCATTATAAAAGTAGCATGTTACCTTTACCCAAAACCGGTTGTATTTCTTATCACCGAAAAACCATCAAAACCGGGAGTAAGTAATGAGAACACTTAGACCAGGAATACCTGGATATCTGCTACAAGCTGTGAAAATATAAGTGTTTTACACTCGTTGTAATGTTTTGGCTCCTTTGAGACACAATCGCACCTAGGAAAATATGAAGAGCATCCAAACGGGAATGGTATAAGTTACCAGCCAGTGCAATCAGCACTACCAGATGCACGTATTAGAAGACTTAGCGCAATGAATCATTGGCGTTCATTCCCAAATTAACTCCAAGAAGGCAGGAAACCACCGCGGTTTTTTTAAGTGTCATGCGCCCAACGGACATTGTCTACTTTGATCAGCTAGTCGGTAATTTCATGAAAACTTCCCTCTTGTGGCACCATGAGCATGAACACCTTTTATTCTGATAAAAGAAACCCTTTTGAGCGAGAGTGCATTTATGCACTGTGTAGCCACTTCATAGTATAAACAACCGTGGACTACACAAGCAGTTCCTTACTTTGAGGTGTTGCTTGAATAATGAACAGGACCCAAAACAAGGCCAGAATCAAACACGCACCCAAAAGTATTTATTTGCCAGACACTGTAGTATTAAACATTAGGCCAGTGTGTTAGGGGAAAAATATCGTGCACCCGAAGCAGACTATTGCTGGATCTACTTCTTTAATTCCTTTCTTTTCGGAACAACCAAGTCTTCATCACNGGATACGATGACAGACCTATTTCGGTAGGACTCAGTATTTTAATTTGCTCGAATATACGAAGTCGTCTAGATGACGTATCTTATGGAGAGAACGATAAAAACGGATTTAACCACAAGCTTATAGGTAGTTGTCGCTTCATGACTCGTTTGAGGTCAAACTTGGTTCAGTACACATGACGTAACCGGCAGGTTGAAGAGGAGGTCACCCCCGTATACAGTCGTCGTTCTGGTCGCCCGGAGCGGTATTTTGTTGGGACAGCTTTTCCAAATCGCATTCTGTGCGGTGCTGCCAAGACGAATGATTAACAACACCAAATAACCGAACTTCAAAAATTCGTCCCTCGGATATATTTCCTAAGTCGATTTCCCTCATAGCGAGAGAAAGCTATTCTCACAAATAATAAAAATTTGAAATTGATAAAACTGCCTGTTTCTTCCGAGTGTCCCTTAAATGGGAATTTCCTATAGATCGGGAGTGTTCTCATTGTGTCGAAGCGCAGCGCACTGGTAGGTGGGCATTTTTAGCTTTGTGTAGTTTATTATATAAAAAACTGCTGAATACATGCTCGTTCCAAAATACTGTTAGACTGCTGAACGCAGTTTGTTTTATTCCTCGACCTGCACGCCTAATCGATGCACCCAAATGTCAATCAAGCATCACTAAGTTGTAAGAAAGGGATTAGTTTGTAAGGAGCTTGTCATTCAACACAAAAGCGGCGTTAACCATTGACCCACAGATGTTCCGAAATTTAGTTTTTCCGGTCATCTAAGGTAATCATAAAATGGCTGCACCGTGTTAATTCTATCTCGGTCGGCTGCCCATAGTTATTTGAATATCTAGTGAATGACCGAAAAAGAGGCCCTCAATTTTTCATATCGATCGAATCAATTACTGCTAACCGACCCTTGTGGTTTCTTGTGTATTGACAGTGGCAGACTGATCCACCACTTTTAAGCCGGCACTGCTTTTGTCCTTGCAGGGAAACGCCTTTAAACCTTTATGCTGCTAGACTAGAGCCTACATTAGCACCAAAATTATACTTCTGGCGAAACCTCGTTTATACCTGGTCTGGAGATGCTCTAATAGTTTATTATGGCGAACGTCATCTAAGTGTCCTCTAAATTGCCTGACAAACTGAGTTGATGGCCTTCATATAAATAGTCGCCGGCAGCGTAAGAATTGCCCATTTATTTTCCTTATAAACCTGGAGAAATTCCAGCCCCCTTTTTCGTTTGGCATCTTGTCTTACTAAAGTGGTTTAAGGGCTTCCTTGGTGACAAGTGATGCAAAAATGGGAACGTATCAAAGACAAATTATGTTTATAAAACTCATCGGTGGTTTTGCTCTGGCACTTAACTATCACACAGCCATGGGGACGTTCCTGTAAAGCGTTGAGGGCGAGAGAGGGGGGACCTGGTGCAGAATACAGGAGAAAATTAGGAAGATGCAAACACATTTTCAGTCAGTATTGAAATGAATAGATATGAGCCCAATTTCGAAATGCGGTAACCTTCACGAGCCTGGTCCAGTCTTCTTACGGATCCCAATCGGAGTAAATCCATGCAAACAATGATAGACATACGTCAGCCATACAGACCGACTATGCAGTCCCTGGCCCTCGGATCGGTTGCGCAGCATACTCACTCTGTACACAGATAATCAAGGGGATTGCGGAGACAAAACCAAGAGAATTCCACAACATTCATCTCGGATGTTAAACCCCACGCCTCGAGTCACTGTTGCATAACTTGTTTCCCCGCTAATCTTTGAGCAGTGGTTTTACAACTGGAAAGCCATGCTTTTTGAGGTACACTGATTGCAAATGGATAGTAAATACATCTGACCAGCTTTGTTTTGCTTTCTGTGCCATTGACAGTCTTTGATATTTTGCTTCAGACACGTTGCTCTCAGTTTATGCTTGCTACAACGTGCAAGGAACGATTAGCTAAACCTTTAAAAATGCTCGGGAACTCCGGTTATAAAAAGAGCACAACAAAATACCACTACCATGGCCGTTTTGCGACATGGTCTTTTAAATTCAGTGGGCTGTGACAACAGCAGTGACACTAGCTGGCGAATACTACTCGTGTCCAAAAAAAGGCATATGTTAGGTTCATTTAATATTGAAAAATCGTAGCCCAGGCGGATATGTGAATCAGTCACCAAATTCAAACTCCTTGCCCCAGGTTTCGGAAGCAAATTGAACAATTCAGAAACATCAAAAAATTTTCCCTTCAATGGCACACTGATTAGGAGAAACTGCATCTAGTCAGAGAAGATTTAACAGAGGTTTTCACACAGAAAAGCAAATGTTGTCTATGATGTACAAGTCAACTACCTAAACGCACAATGCTTTGGGGAGGGTAAAGTGCACGAACTGTAATAAAACACTTTTCCATTAGTTTCTAAGACACTATCATACACAAAACAAGAAATCTTAACATGCTGACGACTAAAGCTGCCAGTAGGCATAAAACAATTTCGGTTTGAAACTGGATGGTGCGGCTGGTGTTCTGGGCAATTTGGTTGGCAGTCTGGTTGCAGTGAACAGACCACCAGTAATGTAGATAATATGAGCTAACCACAGTTCCCTGAATAACAATTCTGGATTAAATAGAAGACAGTGTCCAAAAAGTGAAAAAATGGAATTGAAACCACAATGGACATCTCAAAACACTCAGTTGTATAGAAAAGCACTGATTTTTATTCGGTTTTAATGAAACGAATCATTTCAGAGCGCTGTTGCTGAAATCTCACGTAAGCTAAAATTCAAAACTTGGTATACGGACAAAATGGTTCACTCGAACTAGAGAAGCGTATAAGCATCCACGTAAATTCGCCTCGCCAGTACAACTCATACGTATCCAGTCGGATTTCGGTCATTAATTTTGGTAGGCCGACCCATGCTCTTGATTAAATGAACCAAAAATTGCATTTTTAGTGAAGTGTCTATAACAGCTTGATGATACTGAGACAACAGATCCGAGACAGTTTGCGGGGGATGAGAGAAGTATCAACTCATTGAATGCTTTGCTGTGGAGTTAGTTGTAGGTTTCCTTTCAAATAGGCAGCTGAGTTTCTCGTCTGAAAAATTCTTGGATAAACCAGCAAGAACAGCAACCAAGAAGTCGGCTTTGGTTTGTGTTCAGAACCTTAATTCATCAGGGTAGTACGTGGCTTCTGCTACCGTTCGGGCTATCCAATATGAAAGAGGCTTGTAAGGTTAACTTTATCAATCCTTTGGGTTAAAATGTACCCACTCTTCTAATAACCAGACCGCTGGAATGCCATACGCCGTAGTCATTGATTGTAGAAGATGATTTCACGGGTGCATCTTCTTATTATTGAAAACCTGCAAGCCTTCGTCATTGTCTTAGTGATTACTGCACTGGGCTGATGTGCATGCACAGTGGTAGTCATCACATGAGAAAAACTAAAACCCATTGATCCTAAAAGCACACACCTACCAGAGAGAAAATCCTCACCAAGGCTGCGTTCTTCTATTATACTTTAAAATGAGGCACCACACAGCAAATATGTTGATCTACTTTGGTTTCTGGTTTGCCTATGGTGCCCTTGGGACGCGTGGGTCGTATTCGAAAGGGCTGCAACAAACTATTGTGGAGGTATTAGGGTCTTTTGATGATGAATACAGATGTGAGCTGGTTCTGCAGTCGAAAGATGGAGTTTACAGTGAACACTAAAGGCTCATTTGTAAAACGCACACAGCTGTCGTAACTCTGGACTTGTGCTCAAGATAGTTCCAAGAACAAGAAGAAATTAAAAATACTTCACTACTCAAACATGCCATAAAGGTGTTCGGATATTCTGATAAACAGACCTATCGGACGTAAACCGTGACCGAAGACGGTAAGTTCATTTAGGTAGCATAACGTCAAGTTCCCGAATTGTGACTGCTTAAATGAAGATTGAGTGTCCTTGGTTTCAATCTACCGAGTCATCAGAGAAGGTTAAAGACAAACAACAATGCTTAGGCCATCGATTTCATTTTTTTGACCATTTCCATTCTGACGTGACAAACGTTACTCTGTTTACTTGTTCGACCACAGTGTCTGTTAGCAAACGCTTATCCTGGAGAAAAAACAGGCCGAAATGGCCCTCATCAAGTGCTCTGCGGCTACAGTGAGAAGTTCTACAGGAGGCAGAAGTTAGCAGCTGAAAGTACTCATCTAACACTGTCGCTGCACCGACCATGTTGAAGATACGTGCCATTACTCAGCACGTTGCTTCAGCTCAGCGTGTATCACATAGCAAATCAACTTTCTAAAAACAGTCGCCATAGTACGTTAGACTGCAGGAAGAGAAGTTCTGGCGCCAAGAACAACAAATAACGTCCTGGAACAAGCTGCCAGCAGCCTGGCCACCAAGAGTCTTTTCACTCAAAATTCGAATGAGAACGTGAATTTATGTTATTTATGCTTACACAGGCTATCAAGTACTCATATCTTGTTCCAACATGTGATCTATTTCGAATTGTAAGTTAGGCTGGTATCACGTCCTACAGTGAAATACCAAGAAGACAAAGCAAACAGCAGATGCACGTCATTAGCAAGAACAGCGGAGCAGTCCTTTGCTGACAGAAATCCCTCTCTCTGTCCTTGGGTGAAGGAAAGGCTGGAAAAAGGTGTTTATATAATGTTTGGCACTTTATCTAATCATCTGCGAAGGCCCCATAGTTCTATTGTATAACACATCAGAAGTAGCGTCAAATTTAAGAGCGGCTGTATTGTCAAAGAACTGCTGGAACTGCGAGTTTCTTATGCAGAGAATTTGTAAAAATATAGGCGAGCACTTTTCACCACGGAACTCAGTGGCGCCACTGGGTTCGCCTCACGAAGATCCAGACGAACTCGTGTTCTCTTGTCATTTCTCGGGCAGTTGTTTGAACGGTTTTCCAACTGAACCGATGACTTTCACTTTTTCTCCAAACTGAAATAAGTGATAATGGGTAAATTACTCTGCTGGCAAGCTTGAGCTCACCTCATCTGGCGGACATTTTTCTTTCAGGGTTTGTTGAATTCTTTACATACAAGTGCGTAGATAAAGTTTGCATTCGGTGTTCTATTGAGCTTCTGGAGAGTAGTCCTCAGACCTCCACCTTGAAGCTCATAGGTGGTGGTTGTCGCAAGTTCTTGCAGACATTTAGGTAGTGTTACTAAGAAAAAGAGCACGTAATTCTCGAAGTTTCCTAATGTTCCTGTCTTTTTGCTTTGCAAGTACCTCCAGATAAGTTATGCGAGAATATTTGACAAAGTCTCTTTCCTCTCTCCTTTTTCAAATTTGTTCTGTTGCAGTGTGCAACAGGTCCTACGAACAACAAAACTACATTCTGAACCCTGTATTAAACTAAACTAATCAATACCAAAGGAACCGAAACCGTGAAAACATCAGATTGGTTGTTGACCCCCAAAAAGAAGCTACCGAGCAAGTGACAAGGGCATAAGGAAGCATATGAACAAGTGATCATCTAGAACAGAAAATCAATTAACCAAGTAGAACTCAAAGTGCATTAACCAAACGAAGCCAAAAGGACCAGGCTTTACACACAAAAACTATAAGGCATGGACCGACAATATTTTGTCAGAAAGAGGTCTGGTAACCAACCAAAACTCAGTCCCATATTGAAATCAACCAATAACAAAACAGAATTAGATACTCACAACAAAGACTACTCAGGTAACAATAGTTTGACAAACTAACCAACTAAATGGCAACAGAAACATCTATTAAATGGCCTATGAACACTTACACAGACGCAAACGCACATAAGGAGGATCCCTACCATAGCGCATTGAGGATGTAGCTCCATTAAGTAGGCTTATCATCCTCAATCAATCCCCAAGCTTGGTGAACAAACAACCAACTTGGAAGCAAACCCCAGTTACCTATATGCCACAGCATTTTACAAGGAAGGTAATGAAAAAATACACGAATCTGGTCGTTGGCTTTTTTTCTGAGCTGGGCAGTTTCATTACAAACGTTTCATCACCAATCGAGGTGACATCATCAATGCGTTGTTAGGCAGCGCAGTGGTGGGTAGCGACCATTGTTACGTACCAAACTGCCCAACTCAGCGAAAATGCCAACGACCATCTACGCTACATGAGCTACCAACATTTTCTACTATAGAAAGTACACGAATCTTTGGGTCATAATTACGTTCTCCGAATTTCGGTACTTGTGCCCTCAACAACGCATAACATCGAGCCTCAGATTATCATAATGAATACTGTTGTATAGCTACAGACGTAGTCTTCGGATATTCAGTCAATAACGTCATTACTCAAAAAATGTTTTAGATTAGCACAATTGAATTGATGGTACAACTATCAGATGAAGAGCGGCTGTTGATTAAGAGAACACCGCGACACTTTTTCGGAAATAACATCTTACACAAAAACGTGCTGTTTACGATTTTGTCTTAAGCAAACACCGGGTGTTACAAGTTGTTTAAGGTATATCACTTATCTAGGAGTCATCATTATGGTAAGTGTGCGAACACATTAATGGTCCGAGGAAGTGTCATAGGTCCCACGTGACAAGTGAAAACGAGTGCAGTGT
This sequence comes from Opisthorchis felineus, assembly GCA_004794785.1. Lineage (NCBI taxonomy): Eukaryota > Metazoa > Platyhelminthes > Trematoda > Opisthorchiida > Opisthorchiidae > Opisthorchis > Opisthorchis felineus. The sequence continues at coordinate 143,198 of SJOL01006393.1, read as the reverse complement.
TTGATCTTGCTTCCTGGTTCTGTTTCTGTGAGTGACTGTTGGAATTAAGCCGTCAAGCTGACAGAAAATCCAATTGTCTCAAGACTTGATTGGCGAACTCCGGCAAATTTGCCTTTCGCGTTATTTGGCTGTTAGTGACAGACTAAGCTGCAGGGGCTCCGCACTTTATAGTGAGGTATGTCCACTCACTCGAGTTATGTACATAACTGAAATGAAGTGTTGACATCTGAAACCCACTAAAAGAGATATCCGACAGCGATTTTGTGTGTGGAATTTACGGGTGTGATTTTAGTTCCGCTGAAAAGTTTAGGCCAGTAAAAAAGCAATGAAGCATTTTCTAACTTTACGAAACCAGGAATCCAAGCATTCTATGGAGAGACGATGAGAAGACACAGATGAAACTTTTGGAGAAAAAGTTGCCGGTAAATAAATTTCCCAAATGTCAGCTGGTTCCATTCGGTGTGGCATAAGGTCATATTACCTTGAAAATTGAGGGGACTGAGGGAGGGTCGGAGGATCCAAGTTAACCGTAGGCCTACCCCGATTGTCATTTAACACAAAAAAAACTTTTATAAAGTAATCTCCAATAGTGGATACCAAACACTGATGGATATTTCTAAATTCCTATATGTTTGTGGGACAACTGAATGAGCCGGACATGAGACACTAAACACAGATTCACGAGATTTCTCAAGGGGACTTTACTTTGCTAGGTAGTAGAAGCTTTACCTTTTTTAATCCGAAATAAATTGCAGACAGAAATTTATGAACGCATTGGGTTAATGAAGCATTTTGACGAGAAAATGTGAATACTGACCGCCGCGGGGACATCAGCCACACTTCAAACGAAGCCAGTTTGTCTTAGGATGATGCTATCTGGCAGCTACACGAAGGCTTGTCGCCGCGGCTAACCAACAGTTCAACGGATACACAGTATCTTTGTTTGCATGCGGGAGTGCATGCAAATTTTGCATCTGAGGTTTGCTTCTACTTGATCTTTAGGAGCAGAGATACATCGGCGTTCTGGTCACGGATCAAAATACACACCGTCCTCCTGCATGTTCGTGCCTTGCATATGAGGGAGTCCATAATGCGATACACAATCATCCAGTGAGGTAGGGGACTGCGATTCTCTTGACTGAACGAACCACTGCTATTCCGAAGGGGCCAGTCACCACGCACACACAGGATCAAAGATCTTTTCTTCAGGTGTGTGTTTGAGATAAGCAAAGCAGCCGACGGTCGATAAATGTTGTATCACGACTATAATATTGGAGGGCTGGAATCATGCATTTCAAACAGGTGGAGCGTTGTAGCGTACGAAATCGGTTGTGATCCGTGAGAATAAAATCGGAGACCAAGCCCACGTCAGTAAAAATACAATTTCCGACATGTTTCTGCAGGAGTTGCCGAAGCTACTTGATAGAATACATCCAATTCACGGTCATCGATGGCTGGCTTGTAGGGTTTAAACCCCGGTATAGTATCTGCGGTCAACCGCTATACGAAGGTACTAGTAGGTAACTGAAACAACAATCAGTATAGGTTCGCTGAACCTTCCTCCTACTACTAAAGCAGTTATTCGAATGACAATGCGCAAAAGTTCTATACGGAGAGACGGAAGATACTTTTCGATGGGTACACTGAACTCGACTTCCTTCAGCTAAATCCCTTACATATTAGGCCGTCATGGTTGCTTCCAATCCATTGAAAAGTTGGTGGTCAAATTGTTAGCTGATTATGACAATTTCGGTGAGCGGCACTGTGGATTGGCGGGATACAGAACTGGCTACCTAGCACTTGGACCGAGCTTCAAGTTCGCCCTCCTTTGTCCGGAAAAATTTGTCAAGCTCAGCAAACAAGTCAACCATCAACAAAATCTCATAGGAGAAAGCATTATATTTCATCTCAGACTATGCGAAATATGTCATTTTTTTGGTCAACCAAAATCTTGTAGACGATCACTATGGACATCATTTAATCAACGCTTATGTAGCCTCACAGCTTTCCTGACCCAACCAGTGTTCTGTCGCAGCCTTAACCTGACGTCTGTAGTTTCTACGTATCAAACAAAACCTTCAACGTTTGGAAGAACCCCATCGTATAAATCGGAGCATCATCATCAAATGAGAAGTATCTTTTCCCTATCTACTCGTGAGACTCGGATATATATATACATATATATATATATATATATAAATCAGTGAAATCGATAAGATGTAACATAGTATCAATCAGAAAAACGCTCAGTGGTCAAATTTCAAATCGCGCCTCGTTAGAACCCAACATATATAGGAGACACACGGTCCTTTCATTGGTCACACATGCCCCACACCCATAAGCATTGAATCTGAATAGAAAGTTCCTACTTTTGAATTCCTACACCAATGGACCTTGCGGTGGGCGGATGCTTCTGATATATTCCGGCGAGATTAAGGGTACATTGTAGGTAGGTGTAAACGTTTTCGAAGCATCACCCAGGTGTTGTGTGTCCGGTAAATGAGCTGCAATCGAATTGTTAATTCTCTTATCTGCTCTTTCTGGGATCTATATAGAACAGATTCAAACACTGGACAGCAACTCTCCTGTTTGGCTAATGTATTCGACTTCAAGTTCTTATATTACTGGAAACACTTCAGGAAGTTCATCAATGAGATTTTTACGTACTGTCGTTTGTAACGGAATGCCTCTGATGTTTGTCAAAATTTAGCGTCTTTAGTTGACGGAATCTGTTCCCATTCAGGTTGCAAAAGACTAAGAACGGAATTTTTAGACACAGATAAGACCAATACAATAACAGAAAATAGGTCAGTAAAACAAAACAGCCCAGTAGCTTGGGTAATCCTAGTGTATTGGCCCACGATGAAAAGAGGAGTTAAGCCGAACACAATGAGCACATACTATTTTGTAAAAGACCTAATCAGTGACCCGGTGTATTTTTTCATTATCTTGGAAAAAATGTTGGTTTCTCAAGCTTTTCAGCAGCAATCAAATGTAAGAATTATATTCACGCCAAAGCTAACTTAAACAAGCTTCTTGAGTTACCGGTCTACTGGCACACAGCAAAAGGGTTGCAGTTGTAAACAAATTCATCCATGAAAATTCGGTTTGTTGGAATGGCGGGTTGTGAGACTATGTCCCCAGTGAATGACGCTTCACTCCGCTTACCCTTGTCAGCTTCACTCATTCTGCTCGAATTTACTTTCAACTGGCTAGAGTTAACTAGTTTCCTTTTGATTGGATTAAGTTCGAAAACCGAACCTAGTGAAAGTACAAAGAAGTATGCGATGGTCACCGAACAAGGAGAAGACAAACAAGCAAGATTGTTGTAAACGACAGAGCTTCGTCAAGTCACAAGTATTATTAGAATTGTGATCGGGACTGTGTGAACAGATTACCCGAATCCATTTTGACTCTGACGCTCAGAAGCAATAAGTCCTCGATTAGAAGCAGCAAACATGACAGTTGTTTCTGATTTCGAAGCTCGTAACAAGATGACATGACCTTTCTCATTCAGCGGTTTCGTAGAAATGCTTTTGAAATCTGGCTTTGAGCTGGTGCGAAATGTCAGATAGGTGGAGTTTCTATCTAGATAAATTTAAAACTGTATTGCCTGGAGACTTGCCCATCAAACATGGAGAGATTGCCGTGACAAACAGCGTGGGTGTGATGTGTAACTAGATGAAAAGTAGCTGGATAAAACTCATGAACAAATACGTTCATGAAGAATGCTCACAATCACCGTTGGAGTGTTGTAAGCAATTGCCGCCCCGCTAAAAATAGGTTATTTTTGGGGTTGACGCGGGAATTGCCAATCAAGGACCACGTAGCTAATCACGCTGTACTGTTACGTGACAGCCACGGACTATGTACGATAGCTGACAGTGTCTCAAACGTACCAGTTAATGTAACCAGTTCCGAATGCGTGGTACATACGGTAAACAGTCGTTTTCATAGCGTCCAGTGTAATTTTATCACGCGTGTAATGCCCGATAAAGAGTAAACGCCTCGAATATCGCGCGATTCTTAAGAAGTTAGCTAACCGAAGCCCTAGGATATTTGTCATAGTAATCAGACCAGCCGGAGCGTTTGACTCACGAATGATACACTTTTAAAAACCAAATAAGTGAAATACAGTTAATCAAGTCTACACAGACACAATTTGTCAGTTCAATTGTCTTCTAAAGAAGCTAAAAACGACTTTCGGCAATATTTTCCGTTATAGTATTTTTGGTTTAAGCTTAGAACTATGTTTGTCAGCCCCCAAGCACAATAACATGATGGTAAAGCACTTAAGAAAAATATTTTTGCACATGTCGACCTCACGACGTAATCGACTCGTTAGTATTCGCTTGGGTGCTAACATAGAATTAGAAATTTCTGTTACGTCACCAGTAATTGTACGATATTGTGTAAGCTCGCCAAAATAAGATTTCACCAGAATAAATGAAAACAAGCCGTTCAGTACTTGAATGCATACATTCTGCTGTGCGCTTCACTTGATACACCGACCGTATTTAGTGGATATGCTTTTTCTCCCAGCCATATTTTATTTTTAGTATTGTTTCCTACTTTGCAAAGCGAGCGAAAGAAAGGCCCTTCATTTGCTGAAGTCCATAGCCAAACAATACAAATTTCGCCACACGCTCAGTCCTTATCATTTTTTCACGTGACCTGACATTCCTCAGCTTGTTGTTCTCTAATGATGGACAGAAGAATTTTTCGATCAGCAGAGCGCGCAAATATCATTATGTTCATTGCGGTGTGAAAGTGTGCTGCACGAAAAACTGACTCTTGACTTGTGGTGTTTTGCATTGATTTTTTCACGACAAGCAAATCTTCACATCTGTGGTTGAAAAGGCATTACTGAGCTATCATGCATGGGTTTAATGACCCAGCAGACCTTGCTTCGCGTAAGATTTGCATCACAGATAAAAGCACAAAAGCCGGCACTGGGGTGTAAATGATGTAATGATTTAGCAGCTTGTTTTCTATGACTCTGTTTCTGAGTTCACCACATCGTAAGTTCTGACAGGGAGCATACAGGCATACCTTATCAAAACGTAACACTTGTCTTACTCATCATGGTCTGTCTGCAGAAAGGAAAATGCCATTCGAAATGCCTGTGTTAGAGGTGGTTGCGGTAAATTGGATCTTGGTGAGAAAAACTAAAAACTATTATGTCCTTCTGTGGCTAGTTATCAGCCTGCTGAAAAGGCTAAAGCGGTACATTCAGATTAATGTTACCGAGACATAACCCTCTGTTTGCTCGTAAAGAAGGATAATTGTAGCTCAGTAAAATAAAATTCAAGTGACATTGTCATTTACTGCATGTCTTGTGCCACGGTGGAATACCCTGCAATATTTCGAAAGGTCTTTATCGTAGTGGGACGCATTGTATTCCGTGGGCAGCCAGTTTGTCAATGGGTCGACAAGCAAGTATTTTATCGGTAAGTTCATTTATCTATCATTCGGTTCCTGGTCTTTGCTTGCTCTTTTCTAAGCCCGACAGCATCTCAACCCTGGTGATTTCCAGGTGGCCCACTGCCAAACATTTCAAAAGCTTATCCTCATGTAGTGCCGCAAAATATTCACGCCAAATTATCACGAAGTTTCGTAATATCACAGATAATTAGTTCCTCAGTCTACGGAGCCGGCAGGTATGACATTACTTCAGCCGCTTCTGCCAATTTGCAAGCTTATACATATCAGAAAAAAGAATAACGCGATTCGAGAGGTGGACCTCCGGACCTTACTACCTGATTCCTCGGGCTAAACAACCTACTCTCCAGCCGATTAGATTTTCGCTGATTATGTGAAACTCCTCAAGGAAACTTTGAGGTCTATTGTAATAGAAGTCAGTCTTTGTGGTTAGACCTT